>QQSS02231680.1:0-10221 GCA_003687565.2 Craspedacusta sowerbii | reverse complement strand
ATACATACATACATACATACATACATACATACATACATACATACATACATACATACATGCATACATACATACAAGCATAAACTCATTCATACATACATGGAAACACCAAACTTAAGACTACTTAAGACAATTCTACCTTTTGGATTTCCATCTGTCTTAACATCTCCACTTGTAAATTGACCATGTCACTGTGGATAGCCATTCTATAACAACAACAAAAGTAAAAGTAACAATACATACACGCAATTTTGAATGGAGCTGTAACGGTATGTCATGGCATGAATTAATACTGAAGTAGCACAGTATTAGAAGTATTAAGTAAAATATCAACCAGTCACCTGTTTTCTTCTAAAGCGTCTTCGATCATGCCCTGCACGAACTCCGTTTGAAACTGCACAGGAAGAACCGCACCCGGACCAGGAGATGCACTAGGAACGTCTAATGCTGCTCTACTCGCATGCCCAGCCAGAGCAGCATTTTCTGTTGCTGCCTGACTCAAAGGTCCATTAAGCACAGGCTCGATTCCAGCAGCCAACGAATTGTGGATATCTGTGATCAACTGGCCTGGGTCGAGCACTCGGCTCACTCCAGACGGGGTGCTTCCACCGCTGTTCACGCTGGAGTCATTAGAGCGATTGCTCACGCGGTTTCCCTTGCCACGAGCACCCACCTTCAGCTGGTCGTCCAGTGAAAACGAATCGACCGAGCTTGTCTCAGACTCGTCCGAGTGCTTACCATAAACTTGCTTCTTTTTGAACGGCGAAATGAAATTCAGAAGGCCTCCTTTCTTGCCATCCGGACTTTCCGAGAGCTCGGGATCTTTCCCACGTTTCGTTACGTCCTCCGGGGCACTGGCTTTATGCAAAGAAAACTTCGTAAGACTGGACTTGCTCTTTAGATACACAGGCCGTCGTTGAAATTCCTGAAGACCAGAAAAATAAGTGTGGAGGCGTTCAAGACGTGGCGTGGCGTTCAAGAACGGAAGCGAGAGGCGCGTCGCCAGAAAGAGCTCTCCCATTGGGACTTACAGAAAACAGGCTTGATAAACAGGAGAGATACTATATAACAACTAAAATTTACGAAAATTCTTATAAGCGAAACCCGAATAACGTTAAGCTAATACCAAAACATATGGCAGCTAAAAGCAAGTCATAACAATAACAAACCAATCATTACATTAAACATTGATTCGCACGCTAAGCAATCATTCATTACATCAAGCACTTATTACACTGCAAGAAGCATTCATCCACCACATTAAGCACTCTTTGACTACATTAACCAGTAAGCACCCATTCACTACATTCAGCACTCGTTCACTACATTTTGCACTCGTTCACTACATTATGCATTCATTCACTACATGAAGCTCTCATTCGCCATATTAAGCACCCATTCACTACATCAAGCCCTCGTTCCCCAAACCCAGAAAAACAGCGGCAGGATGCCAGCATAAGAGACGGCAACGCAACAGCCATGAAGAGGACAAACGAACGTATCGTCTACGGGGAGCTTGCCCTACATTGAATAAAATTTCTTATTCAATGTAGGGCAAGCTCCCCGTAGACGATACTCGCTTCAAGGGGTTAAACTCAAGTCAATGCGGAGTTGACAAGAGCAGGCAGCCAATGCAGACCATCACAGTACGCTAGCATATGCAGACTGCCCAAGAAGCTAATGCTCTTCGCACATTTGGCGTGAGCGGGGGGGCGAGATAGGGCGGGGCGACGCGTACTCCATAAGGATTTCGCTCCCCCCCCCCTCAAAAAAAAAAGATTCCTTCTGCATCCCCCCCCCCCCACACACACACACACACCTTCTTTAAAAAAAGGAAGCCAAGCTATTATCGAACAGGGCGTAGCAGCTTTATGCAACCGCCAATCCAGTTGGTTAGTGCAGCAGCAGAAGAAAGACAAGTCCACCCTCCGCCTGACTTACATCTCGAACAAAATGTCCGCCATCGCGATCATCCTCCAGCCCCTCCATGCACCACGGGCAGCGCGAACGAGAATTCCAACTTTGCAACACTCGATGCACACAGACTCACGGCTACACACGATTTTCTTAAAACACCACCCACAAAACACCGGCTCACAAAACACCGGCTCGCAAAACACAGGCTTATCAGAAACGTCGCGCACGAAAACCAGGCACTTCCTTTACCCCCCTTGTACGGGTAACCATCTCAAACAAGCAGATCTCAAATTATCGCGCGTCCTAGAGCAGGTGTCAGTAATTTCCATGATCCAGGGGGGGCCGTGCGATCAAAATCACGCGACCATAAATAAACTATCCAAAGCGCCAAACAGAAGAGGCTTTCAAAAGAAATTAAATGAAATCGAAGCGGCGCGAGGAGCAAAATCACCAGAACTGAACTTTTAAAGAAGCAGCACTTATTACGCAATATCTTTAACAACGTAACGCACACAGCAGCACTAAAACGCAGGCAGACTGAAAAGCCCCACATCAAACAGGGTGAGAAAAGCCAACAAGAGCGTGTTTGGAACAAGCAGCAAAACTCGCGATCTAACTCGATGGGCGAGCGCAGGCAATATTCTGAAGAATTATACACCTCAAGACTTCGCTTTCAAGCTGCCATTTAGGAGCATTAACTGCACAAATGCACTATAAACATTCCTCTATACAGAACCAACATCAAGGAAATCCCTTTACAACGCATGGTATAATCAAGTCGAAAGGCTTATCGCTATTGCGGGTACCATGTTTACGCGGCTTGCAAGAAAAAGAAAAGGTGACAACGTAGAAGAACCGAAATAGAAAAAGCACCCAGACATTTTAAAGGCACGTAGAGCTGTGTACAATGTTTTACCACCCGATATCATTGAAACGAAATAAAGCTAAGAAAAGTTGGATAACTAAACCCTAGAAGACGGAGATCTTGAGATTGTAAGAGATCGAAAAACGGCGGCTGACATATACACTCATGAAATAACACTCATTTATACACACACAAACATATAACAAGGTAAAAACACAGAGAGAGATTCACATGTAGACGATAGCAGATAGTACATAAGCAGGTAAAAGTTATTTGAATGCATAGCAAGATCGATCAGTCGATTGACTCAGCGGGGTTTGGTGGGCTTCGAGTGATCAATGGATTAGGTAGGGTCATTCATGCATTCGGCGAATGCTGTCAGAAAATCCCATGCCAGCAGCCTGCCCGCCTGACTACATCCATGATATTTAATCAAACTCAGACTTGCTACTACCGTAAAACGGACTGTCAACTCATTACGAGTTACCTAATGCAGCTCTGTCAACTTAATACCAGAGAGTACCATGCAACGGTCTGCCAGTTTCATATATATCAGCCCGAAATTAGTACCGCCTTGCATATCAACTAGGAAAGATACTACAGCTATTGACGCTAGGTGACTGCAACTCAATCAGCAAGTTCTACCATACTTGCTGCCCAAATCTATTGACAGGCTCTTCAAAATGCTTTTGCAGTTAGAACTATCAAGTGGGATTTCTGGGCTACGACTGGATTTTGCTGAAACAGGCGCGTGTACAAGAGGAATTCCAACTTCGGCTACATTCAGGGCGCTTTCGTGAGCATTGCAACCTGCTACATCGATGGAACAGCTAGAAAAAGCCGTGACAAAATAGGACAATCCATGCTACCCGACAAAAGAACCGAAAGAGCAGGCCTTCCTTCGAAACACTAGATCCGGTGTCCAAATAGCGTTCGGCTTATAGAAATGCTAGCTAGCTTAGATATGTTGGGACAAACTGCATTCTCCCTGGTTATCAATCTTCTACTATTACGCGCAGTCCTTTGTGCAAAAGGCAGTTAGAGAAAAACCTGAAGAAAGTTATCGGGAATGCTGTAAGATAGAACCTTAAGCTTAAAGATGTAAGAAACCCAGCGGCAAACCTTGTCAAAGGTCTTCCAGATGTAAAGCAAAAAAAATATAACATGATATCAAATATAATATACAATATCGTATAAAAAAAGTATATTTTATATTTCGTTCATTATTTATTATAATTACTACGTAAATTCAAATTATATAAGCAACTTATATCATCTCTTATTATTAATCATTTATTATAAATATTCTTTATACTAATAAATACATATACAAAAAAAACGGGATACCGGCGGATACCTTCATCAAGGTATCCACAGAGAAAAGATGGTTGCAAGTAGCATGCTCTGCTTAAGAGTGCCGCGTTGGGCACGATGATTCCCCACCTATATTGCCCAATGGTATTTTAACACAACCACACAAACAACCACACACTGTGTTGATCGTCGATAGTTTAACGCAAGAGCTCAGAGACTTAGTGATGGAGATAAAATTGATTTAAAGATTGCTCCGCAAGGGACGGCTCATTTTTATTCCTTCAGTTATCTTGTTATTTTCAAGGCTGCAAATACTTAATTTTGCTGTGATGACGTACATAAACAATTTTTTTTTACTGCTAGCAGTCATTCACATATCTTACACATAATATTTTAAATAGATTTTCTATTTATGCGCTTGCCTTTGTTGTAACACAGCTTATGATACATCGAAGATCATCTCCAAAGGCGCAGGCGCTCCTGGGTCATCAAAACAGGTAGTGATGATCGAAGAGCTGAGGCTAGGATTAATTCTTAAATCAACTTACAATCCTGTCTAACGTGAAAGACCGATCCTGGAGGAAGATGTTCCCTTTTTCCATTTCCCAGGCTCCGTAACAACAAAACGATATGACACTGTCAAGAAACAGCCGCTGTAAACAGCATTTCGTCGACCACAAACGCTGTCTAGCAATTCAAGGAAACGCAAGTGGCGAGTGATAGGAGCAAACCAAGTGGGGCCAATTTAAGAAACGGCTAAACAAGGACAGATAGCGATCTGAAAGGTTTCATTAAGTCACTCCACGCAACCAAAACAGACACGCAAGATGCGCCTAGCAGGATGAAGCCAAACAAAGACGAACCCGAGATAATATCAATTATCATCCGAAGGATTCTTTTTTGCGAATCCCGACCGTGCGGTACGGCAAGGATACTTGGGTGCATCTGCCATGAGAGAGCTTCGAGTCACAACATGATACTTGAGGTAGCTATAGTTATGCACAATGCCAAGCCAACAACAACAATAACAACAATAACAACAACAACAACAATGGCAACAACAAAAACAATAACAACAACAACAACAACAACAACAAAACGAGTCAACTGGCAACAGTTATCGAAGAAGTTCCAAAACAGAGGCCTAAGCTGACATTTCTTTCCGCTTACTTTTGACTCAGCTTTGCATCCAGAGCAGTTGGGCTTGTGAAAATGATCTTAAAAACAACCTCAACGTGGCTCAAACCGATTGCCACGGAAGGTCACCCCATCGCCGTCCAAGGCAAGCAACTGAACATAGCCTTCGAAGTGACAGCTAATCGGTTTAACTAACTGCCTTCTCGCTTTTCATGCACACGGAAATTTCTGAGTCACAAATAAACAACGCAAGGCGATTCCGAATGTTCCTTTTATTATCATACACGCAACCACGCACAAGCTTGTCGCGAACATAAACGCGTATTTCAGCATCATCATGGGAAGCTAGTGGCAGCTGTCGAATATTGAGGGCGTCTTCGAGTAGAGGTAAGCTAGCAGTAAGTAAAGCGGTGGGAGCGTGGGTTGTCTTGAAGCTAACCACATGGGGCGCAAAGGCGTGCTGTGGCGGTGCAGAGCAAACAACATGCGGGGTGGGCAAAATCGAGAACGTATTGGGTTGCTTACTTCGCTTTTCTTCTGTCTGCATCCGAAGCTTGCGTATGTAGTCGCGTACTAGGTCCATAAGCGAGTTGGATTCCTCACAGAAATCGTCCTGGGGTTCATCGTCCGCATCGAGGAGCAGGTCGATTTGTTGGGCGAGGGTTTGCAACACGTCGAGCTTGTCCAGGAGTTCATTCTTGTGTAGCTCGTTTCTTTTGCAATCAGTGTGGGTCTGTGTTAGGTGACTCTTTGCTTCGTTAATGAGAAGATCGGTTATCTTCGCTTGGTAGGTCCAGTTCTGCTTCAACCACTCGAGTGATTCTATTCTTTATCCTGGTCACTTGCACCAAAATGTGGGGGATACTCGCTTAAGTCTTGATCTCTTAACAGACTATTAGAAAAGAAACCTATCCATTCACTGCTGATAATTGTTGTCAAATGGTTGAGCAGGGACCTTGTCTGGGGTCTTCCCTGGTCACTTCCTCCTCCTTGCCCCAGCTCAAGTGGAGTGCAGGCGCTTCCTCCATGATGACCCAGCTCGAGTGGGGCCTATTTGCTCCCTCCTGCTCCACCATCATGGGCATTCCATGACAGCAGCCGCTCGCGGATAAGAAGAGGAAAAGAAATCGTAAAATTTATTTGTCCAATCAAAACAAGGCTTGTGTTTTTCATAAGTTTTGTGTCTTTCCCTTCACTATTTTCGTCAGGCACCAACAGCCGTGACAGTTTCTATCACGGGGGAAAACACGGCAGCGGCATTGTAAGCGCATGCGTCTCTATCACGGATTGGCCCGAAATTGAACTGGATTAGAACAAGACAACCTGAATTTTAAGATCAACCCTGGGACAACAGTCTCGTATGATCTTTCAGCATGTTCACCGCGCACCCGATGTAACCATATTCTAATGTGGCTCACGAAAAGAAACCAGACTGGGATAGCTTTCAATTGAGACGAGTTTTTTGACGCCGTGCGTCATGGATTGCCCCGATGACGAGGAGGAGTCTCGGCTCCAGTCCTTGTACGCTAGGAGAGGGAAGCGAGCAGGGAAACTCCCTGAACATTAACTTCGGCACTCTATTGCGCACGAATTACTCCCCTGCAGCTTCTGTTAGTGATCACCAGAAAGAAAATTTGCATCACAACTTCCTCCTCGAATAATAAAAACGGCCACGCGGAGTAACTAAAAGCAGCATCAGCATTAGTAAAATCGGTTATCAAGATATTAAGATCTTCTTGGCGTCTACCGATCCTACAGACTCGAGAAACCACGACGATTTTTTGCGTCCCGCGTACAGAAATCGGACGTTTTACGAAGTGCCTCTCTAGATATTACCATCGGCCTAATATTTACACGAATGATTTGTAAGGGATCGATTCATGAACTTACCATCAGCATTAAGCCGGAATACGTAAGGAGATATCAAGACACCAGTGCCTCTCTATGATGCATCTGCACATATCCGCAGGTAGCTGAAGTCATCAACGATGCAGTTGCCACTCGCCACCGCGCGTTCGTCATTACAACCCATTCTAAAACTACGCACATAACGTGGGACATTCGCTATGGGACACGTGCATGTCGAAATCTCTGGACTTACAACACGCCTATAATGCCTCTCCAGATCTCATCCTTCTTACTGCTCTTTCGGCCACGGGGTATTTGTGCTACGCTGAGATCAACCACAGCCTACCCTCGATCACAAAGGCTGAGCCAACCCGGATTCGGCGTCCAGAGGGCAGGTCTATGGCAACACCAAAAACGCAGTTGTTTGCAAGGAGCTACTTGACTGGTAAGTATGCTCTCTTGCCAAGCCCAATTCATACTTCGGAGATGCTTTACGCATGACGCAAAATTTCTCCCACTGGCATGCTCTGGATTGTGCGCGGAGCAGTTCACTCCCCCTGGAATGTCCGCGAACGTCGCTACTCCCATAAGGAACACCCGCGCATTACGTTGGCAAACGCGCGGGTTGCTTGGAGAATAGAAACGGATAACAAACGCTTGAGATGGATTTGGTTTATCTCTTAAGCTAGAAGCGTTTTCAAAATAACGGCGGGTTCCTCGCGTCAATAGCGACGCGGCAATTCCAGTCATCAATTCGATTTCAGAATGGAAAGAGCATAAACCTCTGGAAAGCAGAGAACGCCGAAAAGAACTCACAGGTTAATAAGGAAGTCAAGTACAGACGAGAATCCCCTTATCTCAGCCTTAAGATCCTCAAATGGCACGGTATCATAACGACCCGATATTATTCTAGCTGCCGGCAAGGCAGATTGGTAGGAGGGGGCCGGTATCCGCACAATAATGGCAAAGAAGTGTGGACATGCAGGTTGGTGAAAGCATGCAGAAAACATTTTTGATTGGAAAAGGAGAAAGCATAGACTTGGCAAAATATGCGCAACATTTCCAGTCAATTCTAGATTTAAGTTTGCCGAAAGAAAGAGATGCGCTTTAAATCTATACCTACCCCAACCGTTACCGAAGTTGCCCTTAAAATTATTTTTATGCTAGCTACACTCCGCATAGCAAAAACAACGAAGCTCCAAGTCACCGAACAGCAAAGTTCACAATATCCTACTTACGTAGCATAGACACAATGCAGGTATTGATACGACACGTCAAATTTGACCTAGATAATTCCATGACTAAACCAAAACGCTTGTGCATGCACACTCTGCGAGAAGACTACGGATTACTAGTCCGTGCAAAAGAAAGCCAAACATCAAAAACGTCACCCTTACAGAGTTTTTGAATATGCTAGACTTGAAGAAACGCGTGAAGCGGCGAGGGCAGTACATAAAGCAGCAATAATCCGTAAGCCAGAGACGACATGTTTTGCATGTATGGTGAGCATCATTCTCATCGCGTATTTAGTGCACGAATTGTGTTACGGAAAAGCGGATAAGGAGGTCGAAGCCGGCTTGTATAGAGATTTCGAGAACATAATGCTCGCAGAACCATGATATTTATGAGCCTTCTCTTCGAGACCGCTGGCAATGCCCAAAATGCAAATGAATCGAAACGGCGAACGGTCATAGCCTTGCTATGTAGCTACGTTATTATCGGACGGTTAGTCGCGTGATGAAATTATGAACTGTATTGGATATTGGCTATTACTTGAGTAGATGGATAGAAGGAGACAGGTAGATAAGAGCATCAACTGAGTGGCAGCCGCGAAAATTGCAAGATTTAGAATGAGAATACAGCTATAGCTGTCAGAACTGGGCTTTCTTCTTCTGCCGACACTTCAAGTAGAACCTGCCTTGTGTATGGGTGTCAGCAGAAAGTATCCCGCTGACGATTCTGACGGGGAGAAAGCCTAGTTACACTGTGCACAAGCCACAACAGAAGCAATTGACAGAACTGCTCAAACGATGCAAGGCAGCAAAAAATGCTCCCGGTTGCTAAACCAGACTTCGATTCGCTATTGCCATTTGATAATATATGATTTTGCATTTTTAGATCTTCAATTTTCGTTTTCATTAACAAGGCAATTAAAGCGCCATACTTAATTATTTCGCAAATCAATACTTAACAAAGCTACAAATACTCCATTACTACTCGCTAGCCGGTGATTTTTTTCATTAGATGAAAATCATAGAAGCAGGATCGCCTTTCCGATCAGCAAGTCTAGCGATCGATCTTCAAACTCGCTGCATGTAGAGATGCATTACAAGAAAACAAACAAACTTGCTCTCAATCTTTCCGCTACCCTCAATCTCTAGTCCGGCAGACATGTTGCCGAGTGAATAAAAGCAGAAATTCGGTAGATGCTATGGACGCTAATATAGAAAAATGACTAAGGCAAAAGATCTAATCCTTCTGCTCACACTAAATACTTACCCACAATGCTCATCGATTCCACCACAATCGCGTGTTTCAAGAACATGATGGACGGATATCTATCCACCGACATGACGCGATGCGCCGAAAAGGACTTCACAATCGCTGCAAACAAACATAAATCTATAGTAAAGAAGTTACCCTTACTGAAGTGAAAGCTGAGTAAACTCAACCTACCGATTGAATTTGATCCAAGTCTTCGGCAACCGAGCTGGATTTATGAAGATCACTTCGAAAACTTGGACCCGACTTCTGCCGCACAAGCGCCATCTTGATGTCAGCATTCGCGTCTAAACCCAGGAACAAGGAACAACTCATCCACACGCAAAGCGATAGGCCACGCCTTGAAAATCACCTTCAGTTGATTCTACGTCTAGTGGAGCTCAGATCGACTGACCAATACACACAAGCAATTTCGATAGACTACCAGTTAAAAAGAAACTGAATTTACGCAAAGAAACTGGACCATTAGTATCATCAGAACGTCTTGAGGATCATCCAGGGCAGCCTCCTGCTATCTAAGAGAGGACCTTAGGGGCATGGTTCTGAGACACACTACTCCGCAAATTGTATGTATGTATGCATGTATGCATGTATGTATGTATGTATGTATGTATGTATGTATGTATGTATGTATGTATGTA
>QQSS02231669.1:0-10221 GCA_003687565.2 Craspedacusta sowerbii | reverse complement strand
GAGTCCGAGAGTTAAAATACAGGACATGTTTTTTTTATTTGAACTGCAAGGCTTCTTATACGTATTTCCGGATCGAGCTAGCTACAATGTTTGGCAAGGACATGTCCTTCAAATTTTATTTTGAGTACGTTTCCATTCCAGCTGTATTGTTTTGTTATTGTTTCAAAAAATGAAGCAACAACTACATTCAACAGAAAGAATACATTTCTCAGTTTCCAGGTCATGTTTCGACAATTTTTTTTTGTCATATATCAACGGAGTTATCAATTTCAAGCAACCGGCATAAATACATAGAAGGCGTGAACAATCCAAGAAATAGTAAAATACAGACTCTGGCTTACTCCCGAGACATAGTTGATTTAAGCCTCCTTAAAGGGGCTTTTTTTTCTTATGACACAGTATCGAGACTCTCTTTGAAATGACACCAGAGGAGGGGAAAAGAGACGGTTATAAAAAGAGAAACGAGATAATGGTGTGGGAAAGTAGCTGAATCATTGAGTTAAAATGCATTCTCAATTTACGTAATCTCAAACCTGTTTTTATAATCCATCATGTTCCGCTAAGGCTTTTAATCCGTTTATAATATGGATTTAAATACTCTCTAGTACATTCTGAAAGAACTAAGTTGGTGGCGAACAGTCGGAACTTTGATGATGAAAAAGCTTAAACAATTGATAATAGAAAATGAAGGATGAATGTCAATTAGAGTACATCAAGACTCCATTTAAACGCCTTTCCTGTTGATCGAAATTGTAAAGTAATGAACCCATGTCGAAGGTAATTTGGTCCTGGAACACTTCTACAGTCTTTGTAATATATTATTTGGAAGAATGTTGGACTTGAGTTCGCCTTTTTGTATATGGATATAATCCATAATACGGTCGATCAGAATCAGTTTTTTTTACAGTTTCCCAATCTTGGACAAAGTGACGTCATTGTACCAGGTACGGTGCACTGATCACTTGATATTGAATTGACTTCAAAAGCCGATACAAAACGTACTTTAGTTAACAACGATTGTAGAGCTTATGTCAAACAATTGACAGTCAACTTCGAAGGCCATGAAATCATGTGCATTAAAAATTACGGCGTATTTAAATGCTTCAAAGACAAGATGTTTTGCCAAATAATCAAGCTGGGAAATCGGTTATGTTATGAGCTTACGTTTAACTACTACGCTCGAGTTGAAAAGCAAACCATGCCAGCAAAAAAATATTGGGACGAGAAGCGAACGCTGCATCCTTGGTATTATCGTGTTCTCAGATCGTGTAAGATTAGAGATAGCAAAGCGACAACGTTTTGAGCTGGAACTCCATTACATTATCTCGTTCTTTTAAAGGAATACTGATACGCTTTGTGAATGAAAAAGATTTAATCGCGGGACACCGAGATTCTATAATCCTAAAATACAAAAGGTATCAACGATCATTGAAGGGAAGATCATTGAAGGCCCAGCAAGTTTCACAAGGTATGCAACCACATGAACCGTACGATGAAATACGAAATTGCTTTGGAGGAAATGATCTGAAAGGTGTTAAATTCAAGTCGAGAAACTTTTGCAATTATCCACAGATAATACTGTGGTGCGATTTCTCTTGCGGTGTGTAAACGTACCAAGTTCGATTGAACGAAGCGTAGAGTATACCACAGCTCGTATTGCGACTTCTTCTATATCTTGTGAAAATTTAACTGCTCGTTTACAAACCACCCTAATGTATACACGCATAAAGATAATGAGCTGTATTTTTAAATATTGATCGCAGCATGGGCCTCGATCACCTTCAGTCCATCTTGACCATATATAGTTGCGATCTCCCAGAGTCCACGCTGTTCTAATTATGTTGCGCCAAGTATGGGCATACCTAACAAATATATGAACATATTTACATACCAGACATGACGATCATCGTGGGGATTAGTGCCCCCAACAGTTATCGTTCAAGCTGTACCAATTATATATCTTGCATCATGCTTGTCATAACAAATACAGGTGACTATTTAACAAAATTAATTATCCATGGCTATATTTTCGGCGTAAAGATAAAAAACATTTTGCATGGAACGAGTTAAAAAACATAAACTGAATGAGAAGGTATTACATTATGGATTGAAAAGAAAGCAGAAGAGCCTAGTCTCTTACGTTGTTAGATCTACCTCATTTTGATGCTCCCGTGAACATTCAAAACGATGGGGTTGTTTCTTTACTATGCATAATAAGATTAATATTCGAAAGCACTACACACAGTATTATCTAGTAGTCAGAATGGCTATGGGGAAACAGAAAAGGCTGTGCAAATACTCGAAGGGGTTTACGATAACTATTTTGATTACATCGTCATCATTATTCTAACACTCAAATACAACGACACTCATATACACTGACCATGGTTTAGGAAAGAACTGCTTATTTTAAAACTGAACCTCGTCAACAGCTTCATTACCAGATCGATAGAATAGGTTAGTCGTTGTCTACTTGACAAGAGGAGAAATTCATGGTTAGACTTGGTCATAACAGGACGACACAGACAACACAGCTTATGGTTTAGTTCCTGACGCAGAACTATAAATGCATTGCGAAGAACATCCGACGTCAATTAAAAATTCTTTTTGTATCGTATCCAAAGAGCAGAAATGAATTAGAGACGATCTACAAAGAAAATGATGTGATTGACACGAACTTAGATTTAGCAAAAATGAAGCAAAAGCTAAGAGCAGGCAAGTTTGAGAGTCTGATCGTGCCACAATTAAATCGTAAATGTCTCGGAGAGCAATTTGCGCTTATTATCCTGCCATGTTTGCAAGCAGTGCGGTCATATTTGTCTTGGATAGGCTGATAACTATGAAGCATATGCTTCTATAGGGATTTGTAGCTTAGATTACCAGTGTCCACAAATCATATGCAATTGCAAAGAGACCATCCAACATTTGCTGGAGATTCGAGGCTGTTACAGAATTACCAAGTCGTAATGTTTGCTGATTCTTGTAAGAGAAACTCCTTCATCTCGCATTTGAAGTTAAAAGTACCATTTATTATGTATGTAGGTTTTGAGTGACAAAGATAGACAAAACCAAAGGGAAAATAAATAAACACATATCATTGGGATTTTCTGTGCTTAGCAAGTTTGCGTAAGGTGGAATTGACAATCCTCTTCATCAATGCAGAGGCAAAGATCGTGTGGAGGTGTTTTGCGAGCACATTGAAATGAAGCAATGAGGCTGTACCAAATGTTTCCCGAAAAATCTGTGAACCCACTAAATCAAACTTGAATTGGATGATTATTCTATTGCTACCCAACGTCACATTTCTTAAAAGGAGTTCACAAACGAAGAGGAAAAAGTTGGAGACCATTGTCGCTAAATGCGCCAGTAACGGTGACCAGCATATAGCATATGCAATTTAAGGTATAAGTTTATACCCATTGTTTTCTACACTTTGGGGGGAGGATATGGTACCCAATTTTGTGATAAGAATTAGGGAAAGTCAGCAGTGACACGATAGAAGTGATGGCACAGAATTAGTAGAATTATATTAGCTTTGGTGTTAAACTAATGCTCCTTAACTTCCAAGCAATTGAATCAGTTCCTTCTTGACAGAATAAAAAAAGCTTTCAAAAGATTGCTTTGTAACAACCACAACGAATGCACGAAGTGGCCATCTACCATAGAATCAGTGATGAAACTTTGGCAGAGCCAAGAAAGAGTTTTCATTGCGCGCCGTTTTTGTTGACAATACGAAGCTTTTGATTCGGTAGACCAAGATTGCATCTTCCAAAAACTCATCTAACATGCAATATGCTGCTGATATCAAACACACCAGTGTGTATCGAGCCATGTTTTTTTTCCAACGTGAAACTCTCACTTCCTTTCCTTTTACTATCGTTCTTGAATACGCTCTGCATGAATGAATAATCTTTGAGTTGGGCTTAACTCTGAAAAATTGCGGGACTCTCGTCAGCCGCTGTACATATGATAGATATTCACTACGCTGACGACATTGCACAAGAATGCCCTGCCTCTTCAGTGTGACATGGATTCAGATGCTTTCGAAGTTGATCTTACCATCAATCAATCGAAAACAAGGCTATACTTCAAAGAACACGTCATCGCCATCGTCAGGCATAGTGCAGTTTGAAGATAACTTCTGCTAATTCAAATCCTGGATGAGCTCGATGGCATATCAGTTCGTAAAGCTACAGCCTAGACCTCCACAATCAAGCTGTCAAATCTTATGATTGCTTCAAATTTAAGTTAAGAGTCCAAAATTAGAAATTTTAGAGCTGCAGTCAAAACGGTCCTCGTACACGAAAGCTGGCCTATCGCCGCTCCGCATCAGCGCAGTCTTGATAGTGCATATATAACCTTGGGAAAGCTCTGAAAGATTCGTAGCAGTCTCATACTACCACAATCTTTTTCTACGGAGCCTTATCGCAAACTAGTTTAACAATACGCATTAGAGGAATACGAGTTTTGGTCACTGCCCGCCGCAGAGTTGATAACCCGGTACAAGTCCCCTGGTTTAATGACTCATTTGGGGATCGCCAAATGATGTACGTCAAAACAGCACAAATAAAATGATACTTTTTGAATCAGGACCGCCAAACATCAACAATATTTCAAAAGACTGTCATGTGAACTTGGAAGACAAGTCCCGAATGCATGATGATCAACGTCAAAGCTTTAGTTTCGACGTAGAAGAAGAAGAAGAAACAGATGGAAGCATTTGCGTGATATAAAAATTAGTATCGAAAAAATGATTGTATATTTTTGCAATTCATTTTTGCCCATCAGACCTCGCTAATTCTTGAGTATAAAGCGTCATTGCCGATGACGATCGAGCAAGTACTCGATGGTTCTTTCGAAACTTCCACACACAAAAATGTACCGTGGACTCCCTATGCGGTTGATATGGAGGAAAGTGTCGGTGGGAGGTCTGGATCCTAGTCAGTAGCAAGGACGCAACCGAAAAAAACCAAGATTCTTGCCGTCGACCCTTGTGTAGGTAAGCATGCATGGATTTCGTGTGAAATTTTGATAACTCCACGGTTTTAGGCAACGGAAACGGTTTCAGACTTTTAAGTTGGTAAAATCGAGCTGTTTGCGCGTTCGAATTTTCATAAATTAGAATTTCTCCAAAACATTTACTTGTGTTTGATTTGTGTAATTTATACTTCTTAAAATTTCTTTGGATTAATAGTTTTCAGTAAGCTGCTTTCTGCTTGATGGATGCCAAGCGTGATGGATTTGATGTCCTCGCTCCTTATGATCTTGTTCTGTTTAACTTGTGATTTTCTCATGCTTGTGTTTCAACCTCGTACATGCCCTCATAACCTCATAATCACTAAGATAAGTAGTTTTCTACAGTTGTCTGATATTCATGATTTATCTGTTTCTTATGGTCTTACGCATGAATAAATTTTGATTTTATCATAGCAAGTAAGCTGCAATAGAATCAATGCAATAATGGCAATATCACTTAAATTATTTTACTTGTAATTTAGATCCATATGACTCGCCTGGTTATTTGATGTATTCTTAGCTGTTTTCACCTACCCTAAGATAGAGAGAATTTCCGACGCCTGTACCCAACAATATTCGCCATGCCAGTTAAATATATTTTTGCGCCAGACAGAGCCACATACCAAAATTATGCACTGGCATAGCTTTGTCTGCCTCTTATGCATTCAGATTGGCATAGGCTACCTTCATATTCTAGGCCTTCAGCTCGAACACATTGTCAGCCTTGCGTATGGTTTGCCCTGTTTTAAGCTGCACTATAGTGCCCTCTAAATATGAATTCTTTGAATGATACTTATCGCAAGCTCATCTGTTAGAGTAGTTTATGAAAGGATGTCCTGGGTACTGATTGCATCGCATCATATTATCTAATGCCCCCACACGCATACCAGACTTTTCCTTGTGGAATCAACTTTTGTGGCAAGAATTTCCAACCTGTTATAAAGTTTATGGATGCTTGTTTGTTCACTGAGCTGCATTAAAGTTTTTGGAACAGTCAGGAAATCAGGAGAAGGAAGTTTCAATTGTGCAGCAATTTTCATCAGGGCACTCAAGAACAAGACCTAGTGCTAGCAACCATAAACGAAGCCATTGCCATTGTATTTGGTTCATATTTACAGGTTACTTTTCAAAAATTTTGTTTTGTGGGACTACTGAGCTGCACCATAGCCCAACTCTGGGAAGCATTCCGTTTGCCACACCTGCGAACAAAGCTATCCGTGAACAAATCTGTTTGTTAAAGCAATTGTGAAATTCATTAGCACTGATGCATGTACCCCCCCCACACACACACTCACTCCATTTGGATTTGACCTCTGCCACTTGCTTCACCCTGGATGAATCTCACTGGCACCACCACCACCATTGCTCCACCATGTTTCCGCCTCCTGCTTTCGAAGCTGATTTTCCTATGACGCATATTGTGTGCAGTCTTTGCAACGAGATAATTTTTATATGGCATAAAATTCTTAGTTTTTTTTTGTATGATGGACCTAAAAGACAGACACTATTGTTGTGTCTCCAGTCATCAGTTCTTAAAGTTTTCAGTTAAATGTATTCAAATCGGATACCTCTGCTTTCTATTTTTCAGTTTCTCCCAATTGTTTTTTGGCGGTTTTATCTTATTTTAGAATTTTTCCTTTTTTTTTTTTTTTTTTTGGGAGTCCCACTTCTTTGGATCAAAAGAAACTGTGTTTTAGCTTTGGAACATCGTCAGCTGAGCATCTGACAGAGAAATTAACCAGGTATGATAAAGTACAGACACTGGAGTGGCACAGGTTATCTCTTTTCTGAATATTCAGTATGTTCAGGAAAGTTTGGTGATTATTGAGACGCCGCCTGCCCCCGACATCCTGAATTTCTAGATGTTGCCCTGAAACTTGAATTGCGGTTCTGCTGCAATTGCTATTCAATGGATGGAAAATCTGCTGAAAGTGGTGTGCTACATCCCTGTACCTATCTATAAATGGTTTATTGCCTATTTCTATATGCCAAAATTTCAAAAATCTTGATTGAACTTGAGCAATTTTTATCATATGCTGCAAAAGAATTGGTGTTAATTTTGGCTCTGTACCAGCCTTATCCGCAAGTCCGCAATATCCCCAGTTTCACGTTCTCCGAAATCTTTGTTTATGATGTACAATCCGTTGAATGGTCCAACTCCAGTCATGCAAAGCTGTGTTAAATTCGTTGGTGATCTCCGTCCTAAACAGCCGTGGCATTTGTCTGCTATATGCTTGGTATTTATGCATGGTTTTCTGTATGTGCTGTGGATTCCTTTTCCAGTTTTCTAAGACCTTCCATTTCCAGACGGTCGCTTGTGTGATAGAATTACCAGGATTGCCTTCTCCAAACTAATTTATTCGGTTTCCGTAATGGAAATGCGATCTGCTGTTCACAAGTGTCCTGGCATTATGCCGTGGATTCGTTGTTAACTAGCTGGGCGTATACCAAATTTAACCATTTTGGCCACCCGCTCCATATTTAAACCAGAACAGACCTGGATCTTGTACCAATTTTCATCTTACTTGCATTCTAGTAAAAAAGTCGTCATGTCAGCTGAATTGTTTATCGGTAATCTTTCGCCGGAGGTTCGCCTGCGCGATTTGGAAAACTGTTTTTTCCGATATGGACGAATCCTGCGCTGCGATCTGAAGAAAAATTTTGGTTTCATTGAATTCGAAGATCGTCGTGCTGCTGAGGAAGCTATTCGCAAGGAGAACGGCCGTCGCTTAATGGGTTCAGAGATGAACATCGAGTGGGCAAAGGGTAGCATTGGTGACAAGGCTCGACGTGGAAATGCGGGTTTCCGGAGGCCACCTTCTCCTTCACAGCGTGCTCCTCCTCGCTTCCGCGAACGGTCGCCGCGTGATTACAGACCTGGTAGTAGCAGAGATGAAAGTTTCCCAAGACGAGACAGCTTCCGAGGAGAACGTGACGGATTTCGCGGAGGACGACGTGGGTTTGACGAACCTCGTTTGGGACGACGGGAATCCTTCAATGATACCCGCAGAAGTTTTGGGGGAGGGTCTGGCTCGTTTGCCAATGGCTTTGAAGACAGACGACCGCCGATGAGCCGCTTTGATGAGCGGCGCGATGGAGTACGTGGTGATCGTGGGAGAAGATTTTAAAAAAATTCATTGAAACTTCGTCAGAAACTGTATTCACGCTGTACTTGTTGCATTCAGGAACGGAAAAAGTAGCACGTGCTGGTTCAGATCAGTCGGCCCTTTCTTACTGTTTATTACCAGTCTACGCCGACATGGCGCACGCGTACAAGTGTGGAACCTTTCTGCGTGATGCTGTGCATTTTCTAACGAATAGCTCTCTAGCCATTAACTTTGCCATGAAGGGAAGGTTGACCGCCGAACTGGTTATTAACGTTGAGATCGTCACTCAGGAGTCTTGCCCTTTTTCCCGACGCCTTTTTTTTTATTTTGGAGTGCCTTTTTATGGCTTACTCGTCTTGCCTTACGTTCCGTTTAGCAGAGAAGATATCCAAATGCCTTGTCGCCATATCGACCGGGTTACCGCACTGTCAGCAGTAGCAGGATAGACGTCCTGTAGTCCATCCGACAGGCCCCATTTTGCGGATGGTTTTCAGTGATTTTTTCATGGTGAAGTTTATGCAAAGCTGGGTTTTATGTTTATATTTGTTTTCATTTTGTTTTCCTTAAACATAAGCGTAGAAGAAACTAAAGATTGCCTTTTTTGCTTTCTCGTCTCCTTGTTAGCAGAAATCCCTTCAAAAACCTATCTAACGAGCGGAAAATGTTAGATAACGTCCGTAGCCAAAACAGGATTTTTTTTCGAAAATCGATTCGCAGACCGATTAATCAAACATGGGACATCAAGGCATACCCTGGCACAAGCAGAACTAAATTGGAAGAAGCGCTTAAGAATTTCGTCATGGCAAGAACCAAGTCAGTGGCTTACGTATCCAATCTTTGCTAAATCAAATAGGCTATCGTAGACCGTAGCCAATTTTTGCTATCCTCCGAAGATCGGCGTTTCTTGGAGGAATTCAGTGTTAACGACTGATGTACGTAATGATCAACTTACTTTTGGTTATTTTCGTGAGAGCGTTCGGTGGATTCAATCACCAACACGCTCATGCCAAACTTCGACTTCAGGGAGCAAGTGAAAGGTGTCACCACCATGATGCGAGCCTTGTCTCGATTAAAAGAATCGGGATTCTGTTGCAACCCTATGGCTCGTTTAAGACTTGCCGCTTCTAACTGTTTAACACATGCTTGAAAGTATTGGTTATCTTGCTTATTATGCATGCTTGCAAAAAGTATTCATCTGATATTATCAGGGATAGGATTTTTGTGCGTTTTGTACACAAAATACGTTATTATAAACCATGAAATTCCTAAAAGTGGTTCACCCTCGGTCTTTCTTTGTCAAGGTATGTACCAGGGTGTGTTAGACATGATCCCTCATTTAATTCCAATACCACGGGCGTATGAGTCGTTTTTTATGGAACAGGGTCTTATGCCTTGCCAATGCTACGAGGGTGCAACATTAAAAAAAAAAGGTAACATAATGCTCCGGAGAACCTTGGTTTGAAGTCTCCTTGAAAACCATTTGAACATCCTGCAAGGCCGCTCAAATTTCGGTGCACTAACATATGTACATAGCTCTCGTCGGAAAATTCCGGTCCCAGTTAAATCCCGTGGAAATGGTCGAAATGCGCGTTACCGTGGTATAAGCGTGTACGGAGTCTTTGGGGTCATCCGTAAAAGACGTTCACTAATTGTCGGCAAATTTTAACCCCCTCTCCTCCATTTTTCGCTTTGGTCCACTTTTGGCTGACCCCCTCCCCTGTTGTTGACCTCCACACCTGGCAAAACGTTTTATCTTAAAATTCTGACTTAAGAAGCAACCTTACATTACCAGATAATGGCATCCAAAATTATTATTGAATTCAAACTTTCTACACCAGAACGGGAGATAGCAAACTTTGTGTTTTGGAACAAAAGTTGTCAATAAATTTACGCTATTGCTGAGATATGCAAGAGTGGACTTAATGTTGAGCAGAAACTCTCAAATATTAAGGAAAGGAAGACATACAAAGAGGCCAAGGAATTTTATGTAAAACACGAAATTAACGTAAATGTATGGCCACAGAATAGAGCTAACAAATAAAGTAAATCGCAGATATTGAACCATAACGCAAATATCAGCGACGCGAAAAACTCAAAA
>QQSS02231658.1:0-10224 GCA_003687565.2 Craspedacusta sowerbii | reverse complement strand
GTATGTATGTATGTATGTATGTATGTATGTATGTATGTATGTATGTATGTATGTATGTATGTATGTATGTATGTGCGCATGCTTGTTTGTATGCTTGCGTACTTAATCTATACGTGATGCATACATCATCCGTATGTAATTGAATCTTCTAAGCGCACATACCCGCTTACATTCAGACTGCATTTCATCTGCCTGCTACCATGGAAAGTTCTCCGCACAGAGAGATGGTTCTTCGAATTACTCACGCAAGTGACGGCAATTTTATTGCCGTTGGCCAGGTCTGTGTTGGTATTTAATGGTCCGTGTCGCGAATTTAGCCCGGCTCCTTGAGCAGCCGGTTCAAGATTAATGATATCTTCAGGAAGCTGACACCAGTTGCCAAGGGCTAGATCCCTCATCTGCTTTGTTAACCCCTCCTCCCGAACGATGTTGTTGGACTGGTGATGGTTTTATTCGCGTTTTTTTTTTTATTGCGTCTATTTAGCGATTGGATATTAGTCTTCGATGGCCTATAGCAGTAATTTTCAAATGAATGTATTTGTGACTTTTCTGTGGCTTCTATCTGAAGCCGATTGTTCCATTATTGCAATTGCTGTTGCTTTCTTCCTCAGGATGGTCTTGTGTCCTTTTGGTCATCTAACTTGCAGTTAAAAAGATCTAAACAGGTGGCACTACGGGTTTATTCCATTCAATGTTCTTGTTTTTGAATGAATCAGTAGTTTTGGGCATCAGGATTAACTTATCAGCTATTTTTTTGCTTAGGACGTGCGTGTTTGGCCTCCCATAATGTTCCGTATCTGTTGGTATGTTCTTTTGGAAGTGTTGAGTAGGGTCAAAAGTGCAGTTGTATCTATTGCTTACGTTAAGGTTGAAGCTGGTACGAAAAAGACGAAGTGGATCACTGACTTCATCTTGATGCCACCGTACAACAAATTCATCATTGCAACTGGGTAATCAGTTGATCGACCTTCCCTTCTTTGAATACTGGAGAATGTCGCCTTGCTCTCGCTCGATGCTTATGTAGGCTTTTGAGGCACATTCTGATTTGCGTCGGTTGTTTCCTTTATAAAAAGGAAGCTTTCTATTCAGTTTAGTGAGCTTTTGTAGCACGTCGGTTTAGTTAGTTTAACTTTTCTTGATGGGTTCGAGAAATAGTTACATATGAAAGACCAGGATATTAACTTGACTGTTTATGTTTTACATAAGCTGCGGTATAGATTTACCAGTCTTGCGTAAGCCCACCGACATCGCTATAAGTTGTCATTAACTGGGCTAATTGTACTTCTCTGATGTACGCCTTGCCTAGCTTATTTGGCTTATGCTCAGTTCAAACGTCGCACTTCTGCCGCGTCGAATTAAATGATTTTAGTTCGACGCGGCAGAAGTGCGACGTTTGAAACCGTTTCTAATTACGTGCGGCAATTATCTCCAGCTCGGCAAGGTCTGCCGAGCTTCAGTCGAATTTAATGTAATTGCATTCGACGCGGCAGAAGTGCGACGTTTGAACCAAGCATTAACTGCTAATCGTTCGATTCAGCATTTTTTTGATAACTGGTGCCACAATTAGAAGTTAAAGGCGTATTATTCTATGAAAGATTCAGCTCCTTTTTATCCAACCCAAAGTACCAAAGTTTTATCCTACCCAAACTCTTCTTGAAGCGACTCATTATCTTAGAGGACCACCCTTGTCGCCCAGAAATGACGTTTTTAGTTGTCTGCGCGGTCTAGCCGCTTCTCTTCTGTCCTTCTCCGGAGAAGTCGTAAAAGAGAACCTTTTTTTCTCTCTTACAGTGGGATCTTGACACAACTTCGATTTTTTTGGGTTCTGGGCAACGTTAGTTCAGAAGAGCAACAACCATGACAAGCCATAATCGTGCTAGTGGAAATTGTACCCGTGGCTGTCTTGTATCAGATGCTTGGGCAATTCAAGTTGTACAGAGCGGAATATCAGAACTGCCATGTTGTTCTGACAACCTTCTATTAGATTTAACTTACTGGGTTTTGGCGATGAACAGTGTAGCTGGGTTCTCATGACTGGGCGCAAAACAATGAATTTAAAAAGGAAGTAAATAGATTCTTAAGAATTTTTAGAATAAATATTTTTAGAAGTTTTAGAATTAAAAAGAAAATAAAAAGTCAAGGAAGTGACTTTAGGCCTAATAACATGGCAACAGCTACTTCCCAGTTAATGCAAAGGTTAGGACGATCACCGTGTTTTCCTTAGACCACTTCTTCTATATTTGCCATGCTTGTTCTATTATAGTAGATCGCTCGTTAAGCAACACCGTTTGTGCCAAACATAGCACCTAAAGGTGTTTTTTCCACAACTATCTCATTTATATGCATGGTGCTCCTCTGTTCCATCAAAAGAAATGTCTCATATCAGTGTGACAGTGGTACTGGGTCTTGAGCCCTTAATTGTGGTTATCGATTATTGTTTATATTTTCCCCACTGGTCGCTGAATACCATTGAGCAGCGAGCATGTTAGAGTTCAGTAGGAGCCTGTAGCTATACTGAGTTTGCTAGCATCATGCGCATACACGCGAATTTATATTATTATTTTTTTTCGTTATTTGTCCTTGCCCTTGCTTCTGTAGAGCGGATTTTATTTTATATCCGTATTTGACTTTTCAGAGATCGTGAGATCCAGTTTCATGAGCTGTCGTCGTTTGAAGCTTACTGTCAAATAAGCAGCCTCGAAAGCGTTCCTCTCAAGCTGGATTACTGGTATGTTGTTATCTCTTAGCACGGGTGATTGTCCAGATTGTTTTCCACGTGCTGGAATACTTAGCGCATTTAGTAGATTATTTACTATGTTCTGCTATTTTGAAAAGCATTTCTTCGATAACAAGGGTTGTAATATTTTTGCGTTGCTTACTTTATTGTGGGGCGTAGTTTTCCATCAATTATATTTGCCAGTAGGCGGGGAGTAGGGTGGTTGGAAACACTGGATCAAGTCACCAAAATGAAGTATTTAAACCTCGTAATAAAATACGAAAGCACCCTAAGCACCCTTATTCTAGCTTTCGATCATGTCGTTTATCATGTGCACGCTAGCGTTTTATTTGCAAGCATTTTCTTTTCTACTTGGATTTATGCTTTCGTATTTGAATATATGTTAAAATAATTTTTGTATCAAAGTAAAAAGTTGGCAATTTTAAGGTTAATGATCATTTAAACTTATTTGCGCAGCTCAACTGGAGTAGACGAATGCATACTCGCCTATGGAGACAGTGAAGTATAGTTCAATTTGACTTTGAAGCATGTCTATGTGATCTAGTAGAAGGCTGTATTAGCTTTCTCTTTTTAAGTTATAGTCTCCAAAGAGTAGCGCATAGCCCTTGAAGATCATTCTCACTGGCAGTTGGTTTTCTCTTAATGCGAGTGCAATTTTAGTGGATGCTTAGAAACGTGACAATGCTAGCGGTTTTCCGCTTTTGTCTTTCAGGGCTGCATTAGCATATTCATAATTAAAAGTGTGGGAGAATTATTACGGTAAGCGTTGTCGGCCTGGTTCATAATTTATAATCTCAAGTGGCTATTTGTCTATTATTTACATTGGTATCTTATCATTTTCTAGAGGGAAATTTTCATCGCTAAACACATACCTTTTTTTGAAGGGTAGGTGCGTCATAGGGTAGTTGTTTACTTATGCGTATTTGTTTATAGGTGATCAAATATTTTAACGTTGAAATTTATAGCACATGGCTGTGTGTGAAGATAATTTATTTGTCTCTCTCTGGGCATAAATGAAATAACTTGGTTACACGTTTCCAGGGCTATTATGCTTCATGCTGAATCATATTTCGTATAAATTATACCCATGGATACTAATCTCTGTGCGATAGTGAGGATGTGCCATATTTTTTAGCGTTCTAAATAACCTATACAGAACTCGCCCAACCGTCTGTTGCTCATGTCTTCTTGTTCCCCTCCTTCTTGGCTATACAAGCCATAGAAATTTAGAAAAACATCTGAATTTATTCTTAATCCTGCGACTCCTGATATTGCAGCCTGTGAGCGGAAGTCCTGCAGTAGTTTTGCCGCTGTCAGGCTTAGTCTTAGCTAGGCATGATTTAATACATTTATCAACTAGCAAAGCTTCTGAAACTAAGAAATAATATCCCTGACGCGTGCTTCAGCCCATTCTTTCACAAGAACCAAGGGAATTTGTCAAGTTACCGAAAAATTTATATCCAAGCCTGTATGTACGGCTGCTGAAAACCGCAATGTGAATGTGCAACTTGGCGTATCGAGGACGCTTGAGGATCGTGCATATAACCTGCTCCGGTCAACTCCGTCCCATGATGCTGGGCTAAAAGAAATTGCTCGGATCATTGATCAAGATGCCAGGAAAAGAGCTGTCTTACGATAATGAATTTGAGACGTTCATTCATGAGGGAACGTTTCACCTTAATTATTTGTTGACATCTGTGAGTTAATTATGTGAGAGCAAACATTTCGTGCTCCGCAGCGCCTTCGTGAATATACGCCAGAGAATATGTCACTAAGGAAATTTTGTTAAATGTCCTGAGAATTTGGAGTTGACAGATCTGGTTGCATGCTCTAGAAACTCTTGATGTAGTCCCGACCTTTTCTCAGTGTCAAGCACCACTTCTAGGACTGCAAGCAGAAGCTCCCTCAGGTACGGCTAAGGCGCCTGAACTCTTTGCCGATGAACTAACGACCACTTTTAATCTCTGCCTCCAAGGAAAAGTTTGTATGGACCCTCAATCCGAGGTTGAAGACATCGTTTTTCATCTACAATGCATAGTTCACTAAGAAACTTCAGGCATCGATACGGAATGTCGGCGGCAGTGCAAACATGACGAGTCAAGATCGTAAATTTAGACGGCATCGTTTTTTTTATTTAGAGTAGAGCATAGAGTGATTATACAAGACTACCACTATGGAGTAGAGATAGATCATCATCGAAAAACTTGATAAACAGGCAGAAGAATGTTAATTGGTATTATGTCTGTATTGCAGCTGGTATCCGAGATGGTAGTTTGACGTTTTAACGCCACGAGGTTCTTGCCTAGACATTGGTTTATGTTCAATAGTTCTCTAGAGACCGCTCTGGTCAGAATATAGGAGTGGCTTTCTCGAGTAGTTCTTCTGTGCCATCTTTAGCTTAAGTGTTATGAGGTGGTGTGTGAACATGTTGTGCAGTTTGGGACGGTGCTTTAAAGGGATTAGACTAGTAAAGATTAGACTTGTAGGGTGCTCCTAGCATTCGCGCGTGGCCTTCGCATCCGGTACCTATGTAGTCGAATTATCGCGTCCGCTCCTACTTGCATCTCAGCTCAGTAGCCAAATCATCAAGGTGGTCTAGAATTGGTCTGTTGCCTTCATTACCATTTTGCGCACTTCCCTTTTGGCACCTGACATGTGGATTTTCCTTTGTAGGTTGTGGAAGAAAATGCCTAAGTTGGAAGGAATAGCAAGTGTTAGTATTGACAGGTGAGGGTTTTACCAGCGTGAGTTTTTGTTTATCAGTTTATTACCTCGAGGGTCTGCAGTGTTACAGTTTCTCGAGCCCAATTAATAATTATATGCCTGTTCCAACGAGGTAACGACTAGTGCGATTTCTGAGATTCTGAATTTCGAAGGCGTTGAGTTATTGCGGTGATCTGATTGGATGTAATTGGAAGAAGTAATTAACAAGATGTTTTTTGTTGCCAATTAGTGAGTAGCGTACATCATATTCGCTCGCAGCAGCTTGAGCAGGTGGACGTTTACCTTGCGTGGGAATATCCAGCTTGCTTGGTCACCATTCTTTTTTTGAACCTGATCAGCTCGGAAGTTACTAATGCATGATTTTCCGAGCTAGGTCAGCAATTTTTGGCAGCTTACATTCGTCGCTCGGGGAAGAAAGTACGTTTTAACGATAATTTTCTCAAGAGCCATTGCCCGAATGCACAGGCTGCGTTTCCAGTGGAATAATGACATGTTCTTGAATTATCATTATTGCTACGCTGAGCTTAAGGCAACAACGTCAGTTGTCAAGCAGATCTTTTTGCGTAAGTTTCAGCGTCTTATTGAGACGAAAATGCATTTTTTTTTCGGTCCTAAGTAAGATCTTAAGTGGTATAAGGATTTCAAGACTAGAATTTCTTATCAAACGTTTGTTCACCGCTGCAAGACTCTTCTGTTCACGAATATTTATAGAGAAGGAGAGACTTTCGGAAGCCGGTTTTGTGCGCTACACTGGTCCCTTGTACGCGCATTCTTGCATAGATATTTGTAATAGATGTGGAATATGATCTGATTCTAATGTTGGGATATTTACATCTTCCTCTGTAGTGTAAGCTGCAATGAAAATGTAAGATTCATCAGGTATGTATTAATACGAAAGAGTTAAAATATTGTGAGCTGATCTCGCGGGAATATTGAGAAAATACATATTTCTGTAAATTAGTTTCGTAGACCTTATTTTGTTGACTTAGATTTGGAAGGGATTCTCACCGTAATTATTTGGCTTGCTCACGCAGATTTTGTTATACTCGCCTCAATTGTGTTTTCCACCTTTCCAACGTTGTTGTTGTTGACATTGTTGAAGTTTCCTTTCGGTGTTTTTAATGGTCGTGTTTTTATGTTGCATGTATAGATGGAAAGTCCATAACGACTGGGTGCAAGATGTAAGTAGCCGATTAATAACACGTAACGTATTATAGCCGAAGATATTCTTAGAGGTTTTAAGAATAGCCTATCACTTATGCGCTCCGCAAGACTTCTTGGTACTTTGAGGCTGAGTTGTCCTCCAGTTTGCTGGCGCGCGAATCGTTACTTGAATGTGCAGTTTGCCTCAACAGTCACTTGTGCGACACATCCCTCCGTTCACTTCATCCAGTCGTGTCACTGTACTTGGTAGGTGCTGCATCTATCAGGGCAACTGCCCGGGTTCGGTTGCCATGCGCGTCTTTGACCAGACCCGCGTAGGGGCGCGTCTGGCGTTGGTGGTGGAGAGGAACTGGCGAACTTGAATTGTTCAAATACTGGGACTGCTTGATTAACTTACATGGAAACTCTCAAAAACATTATTTTTATACGATCCTTCGACTTATTTACCTGGTTTGAGGCATGCTCGTGATATGCCGAGCATCAGATTTTAGCACGCAGGCAGCCATTTTACAAGAGCTTTTTTAAACTGGTTGTTCAAATATTTTCACGAATACATTTCGTCAATGCGAAGCTGAAAAATTTGAACAAATTAAGAAATTTGCAGAAAAATAAAAAAATAATTCAGCAATGACCTTATCCTTCTGATTATTATCAATATTAACGTTTTTATGTGCAGCAATTAAAATTAAATATTAGTATTTTAGGCGTTTAGTCTTAAGTTATTATCTGAAATGAACTGAGCTTTAGTCAGACTTAAAAGAAAAAGGAACTTGACTCAACAAAACTTTTATTTCCTGCCTACTACTTCCTCGTGTATTTGTCAGGGATATACTTTCTTCACTGTCAAAGTGACTGTTAAATGTCCCCACTTATTTTCCAAGGTGAAGCGGGAAGCGCTTATCGTTCTTGACGGCCTGTCATAACCATTAATTTCTCCAAACTTTGCTTCATAATGGATATTTGCGCATTTTATTTCCGATAGCGGCGTCATGATGTCATGATATTCTACGGAGTCATGCAAAGCCAACTCGCGGGTCTGCGCTAACATTGATGTTCAATTTTAAAACGGGAACGACAAAGTATCATCCGTTGGGCTTCAAGCGGCATTTTAATCCGAGTTCGTGGTACCTTAGAGGACTCCTATAAGGAATTTGTAGCATATTTACGTTTCTAAAGAATTGGCGTTCGATTATGAGTTTTTATTCGTGTATGTTCCTTGCAAATAGGTGAGGTATGTTCACTCAATGCGTTCTGTGATATCAAGTTCGTCCGATATGAATCATTCGCTGGTCATCGGTAGGTTTTTCAGTTGTCCGGATGTGATTAGCTTCTCCTTTCACTGAAGTGTATGATACTAAGTAATGACCATGTAAAGTGCACTAGTCGTAACTCTCTCTCTCTCTCTCTCTCTCTCTCTCTCTCTCTCACTCTCTGTATCTCTTTCTTTCGCTCGCTCTCACTTTTCCCCTTATTATTTCCATCCACTTTCTCAATCTCTCCTTTTCATTTGTTTCTCTCTTTCCCTCTCTCTCTCTCTCTCTCTCTGTCTCTCTAATTACTTTGAAATTATTTATAGGTATTTTTGTACCTAGTTTGTCATTCAAATGTACGGGCTAGCTTACCAGCCAAGCGACTGGCGCGAGTGCATTTTTCTCCTTGCATTAAGCTTAAGATTATCGACGACTTTTGATGTCTCTGTTAAACATGATTAACTTGAAGCTACTAGCTCTCTGATTTTCAAGACTGTTGGGTATGTTTAGGCCAAGCTGTTGGAAGCACTCATGTTGAGTCATCTCTAAAGGAGTTGAAGAAGAATAACGTAACTGTCTCATCCACTGATCTTGCAGCTAAGAGGCGACTCTCTGCCGACGAAACTGTCTTTAAGATTTACAAGGGTGTTAAGACATTCGACTTCAGCAAAACAAAGAATATTTTGGTCACTGGAGGTATCTAGTTCTCTCTCTGGAATCCGCGTCGAACATGACATGTGTTTTATTCATTTTCAATCAAGCCGATTTTAACTCAGTGCGGTTAAATGTGGTTGAGATTTGAGAGCAATACTAGTGTCCTATTGTATAAGAAATTCAGACAATTTTTGCGATAATAACTGCACGTTTCCTACTTGCCGATTATTCTGATGTAGGCATGGATTGCCTTGTGCGCCTGTGGAATCCCTATGTGACTGTGTGAGTATAGTTGGTCTCAATGTCTTTTTAACTTATCTGGATAGATCATAAGGCGTTCTCTTGAACTATTGAAGTAGGGCAATGTCTTCGACAGCCACGGAACTTTTTCGATTAGTTGCAATGATAGTCGCAGCAGCTAATCAATGTTGTAGGTGGTGGCAAAGGCTCTCTGACTTCCACTGTTGTAGGGTATACAGTAGACTTGTCTGCGAGGCTATTAGATGTGTACTTGGTTGTCCTTGCTTTTGAAGTAAGCATTTCGTGTATACAACTATGGCAGTAAAGTAGCACGATACTTAGAGAACTCACTGCGCTTAGGTGGAGTTTGCGCTGGCTCTATTATAATACAGTGCCAGTAGTTACCTTTAAAAAGCGTTTCTAAAGTTTTTCTTAAAGACGTCTTTGGCATTTTTTTTAAATGTTATCGGAATAAGCTTAGTCATCGTAAACGTTTCTTCAGGTTATTTAAATTTATGCTTTTTGGAAGCCATGATTTTGCAATTTTCGCTGTCATACGCTGCTACTGTTTAGGAAGCCCATCGGGGTACTACGAGGCCACGTCACTCCAATCTTCTACATGACTATATCACCGGAAGACGATAAATTATTTAGCGTGTCGAATGACAAGACAGTTAAGGTAGGCATGCTATCAGTCCAGCTGGTCTGCCATCTTGCGGTAATATTCACGGGCTTGAAATGTGCCTGCATATGCGCTTTAACTTTAAGAAGACCTAACCAGCACAGTATGACTTCGTCGTCCGCTGGGAGGTCTTCACGAAGAGTGTCTTCTTGTAACAGGCGACAGTGTGATGTCAGTTTCATGATCATTGGAGCATCGACCAGTCGTCCGAGCCTCCTTGAGCGAACGCATCGAGCTCTTTAGCTCCTCTCAAACAACATCCGACGTCTGTCCGCATTGCTGTCTCCGACGATCGTTGGACTGCGCATACGGAGAAACTCCTGGCATTTCACTAACCAACTAACCCCGCTTTAACTAAATTTTTCGATTATGTGCGTTGACTGACACAGGATAAGAGATTTAACTGCAGGGCAGTGTCAGATGAGATATTGAAAGATTCTGCTTGGCGAGTATTGATTTTGCCCTGCCGTGGTTTGCCATTTCTGCTTTCATTTCATGTTCTTAGAAGTAAGGGATACTTGTTCTGTGCTTAAAGCGACGATATAATATGGCTGTAAATAACCTAGCTTTTGACGCAATCCTAGGTATGGGATATTTATGACCAAGCTTGCCTATTGACAGTTCGCCCAAAGTCTCATCTAATCAAGGGGGACTTATCAGGTACTGCGATAAAGGTTCTAGCTTTTTACTATATCTTGGTCTAATCTGGTTGTATATGGTTGATAACTGTTATATATATATATATATATATATATGCATATGTATATACATAT
>QQSS02231647.1:0-10224 GCA_003687565.2 Craspedacusta sowerbii | reverse complement strand
CACACACACACGCACACACACACACACACACACACACACACACACACACACACACACACACACACACACACACACACTACGTAAATGAATAGAGACGGACGGAAGGATCAAGCCTGAAATAAAGTACAGCGCAAGCTTAGTGCAATGATGACTTCGGGTCCAATTCCATAGCCAGATAAAAACATGCACTCTGGCTTGACAGAATGACAAGCTTTCGACAAGTCAACTAAAACGGGGAACACGTCCCTCGCGGGTGATATTTCTTTGAATACACGACGAAGTCATTATTAGCTCTATGGTAAATCTGGAATTTAAAAAACAGTTTTGGTTGGCCAAAAGCAATCTTTCAACAGGCTCTCTGCTTCTATCCAGAAGGATCCGATTAAATAGTTTGGCGGTTAGAATAAGGAACATGCGATCTCGGTTCACAGAATCGAAAACTTTGGTAAAGTCGACAAAAACGGTGCACAACGACCAGTCCTTTTTGGTAGATGCTTCTTCAATTACTCGGCGAAGAGTTAATAGTGGCTCCGTTGTAGACCTCGACTTTCGAAAGCCGCTTGGTTGTTCCGAGGAAATCTCTCAACATGTTCTCTGATTCGAATTAGAAGAATCTGATTAAATAGCTTGGCAGGGCATGACGTAAGATTAATACCTCCGCAAGAGCGATACTGCGACAAGTCACTTGCTACGATGCGATTTAGTAAGAAAACTGATAGCAGCTGGCAGGTCGTGTAATTCAAACGTAAGATCAGGTGGAGTAGGCGAAGAATCTGCGGGTCATGTTAAACATCGGGAGGAACTCCATGTAAACGGAAAATTTTGCCTTTTGTCAATTGCTTCTTGCAGATAGCACTTCGCTCAGACGTACTTCTCCAAATTGCATGTCATGTCGCCAATTTCGTCAAAGCTTTACGTTTTGAAATTACTTGACGCGGGAATTCGCGCAAACACTAAAAGTAGGTTTTCCATTCGGATAAACGTTCAATATGATAGTCCGCTTTGATTTTAGTTGGTGATTTGGATTTTCTATCGGAGGGATCGCTTCTCGCTGTCGACACCACTAGCGACTTTCTACTTTCTTCGGCGGCTAGAATTTGGCGTATTTCTGTTGACCGCGCTGAATCTGCATAGCTGTTCAAACGATTACGTTGATGGGCAGCTTGCCACAAACGCAAGGCGAGAGCGGGCTGACTTTACTGCGGCCCAGGGAACTCTCTTTTTCGATTGAACGAAATATGGGATGCTATTTCTTTGCTGCAGTGGCCACTGATTCAACAAAGGATTTATTTTGCACTTACTTTTATACTTTGGTCTGTGATCTGACATTATTAGACAAGCAAAGAGATTCATGCAGTTACGACAAACCGATCTTGAAACTTCAGGATCTTGAGAGCTGACCAGTCATATCGTCGCAGGTACGGTCTTGATAGCTGACATTCATGAAGGTTGAGCTTAATATCTGCGATTATTATCAGCAAAAGGCCTGAACGGGTATGTGTTGCCACTGCTCTAATAGTTGCGATATTTTTGCAACTAATGATGTGGCCTATAAGTGACAATGCATTATGAGAACCTCTATGTCCATTCAAGCCAGTCTGATGTTTACTGAACAAAGTATTAGCGGAGAAAAGAAAATTACTGAAAGAAAAAATTAAAAGCGATCAGAGTATCCGCTAGGTGGGCTGGTATAACCCAAGGGCTGAGATCACCAGCCTGGAACCCAGATTTCCAGACTCCGAGACAAGAATCAATAGACAAGTACCGTCCATGTTGGATCAATGCACCCCAAACACCTTTGCTTACTCATAACAATTGGTACAATAAATGGTCATTGATGAAAACATTCAACATGTCAGGTAGTGTTTGGTAAACGAAGGCAGAGTTTCAAATTTTCTAGGAGGAACTCTTAAGTTGCCGCCATATACTTCAGAATATCAAACGATATCAAACAGTGTGTGTTAGCATCTGCCGACAAAAAGTACCAAACAAAGTGAAAATATTAAATCATATAGCAGTCAAACAGGCAATTAAACCTTAGTCTACTTGATTCAAAAGTAACAACAACAATTCGTCAAATTATGTAAAAAGCTTTAAGAAGCAATTTGAAGCAACAGGTACATGCTGCTTGCATCATTAGAAAATCACATAACTCTACTTGCGCCACTAATTCTACGTACAAAAATCCCAAAAAATTTAAACTTTAAATTTCACTTCACGACTGCTGTAGAAAGGTCTCTACACAGGGTTACATCAAACCACTTCAGATAATGGGTAAATGTGCAAGACAAAACTCACCTTAATAGCAGCAGCATAATCTTCATTTACAAAAGCTTCATTGCCAGCACTAGTGTAAAAAAAATGGTATTCTTGCAAGCAACAAACTCAAGAACGCCTTAGATTCAAGCATACCATTCAAGAACATTTCATTGTCAATTAAATGTGTGGTATTCAATGCACATTTAAAACAACTATCCAACAGCGATGCACCCAGAAAATGCAAAGAAGTAAGTTCTACTGCAAGCTCAGAATAGAATCTTTAGGTTATATCTCTTCCTTTTCCAGTTCTTAATTTTGGAAGAGCTTGCCAAATTTGAAATTGCTGAATACACAAGAACAACAACAATGCTGCGAACTTGAGCCAAATAAAAATTCAAAAGCAACAAGCAAAACACATAACAGCGTAAAAGATGAAATGCCCCCTCAAACTGTCCTACTCTCTTATTCCTGCAAATGCATGCATCCACAGTAAATCAGAGTTCCATGCAGAGCTAGTTCCAGTTAGATGAGGCAGAATGAAATTGCACTTTAAAGATATTTATACAAGGATGATTTAGCTACTTGAAATAAGATTTTTTATGCCAAATTCCGAGCATACCTGAAAAAAGTGTGTGCATCCATAATACAAGAACAGCTTGAATCTTACTGCATCAAATATCACTACAAGTTAAAAAAAAAAAGAATGTTCAATACAGCTGAACTAAATGGCTATTGGCCTGCTAATTTTTACTTAACTGCGATGTCACACCTTAATGATGGAATGCTAAAATTTGCAATACAAATTAAGCAGAGCTCAAGAGCACCAGCATTCAAGGCAACTTGTTCAGAAAGTGGCAATAACCAAATTTCCATGTCACAAGTCACAAGTTATCACATATGGTCATTGCTGACAGGTCAGCCACATATGTATTAATGAAGCCAGTCAGCTGACTTCTAACAACAATTAGCTGGAAGAATCCAAACTATTGTATTTAAGTAAATCGACCATAACAACAACAACCAGAACAACAGCAACAATAAATTAACTTCAAATAATCATGCAAAAACAAATTTAATTTTCTCATCTTTATAAATCATGTTTCAGATAACTGACAACTTGAAGGTCATTCATCCTTAACACTGCGAATGATAAGTTTTATAACGACTTAATGTAGAAAGAAAGCTATGCCATACCCTCACTAATATTTTTCTTGTTCTAATGAGAACTTTCTTAGTACTATTTTGGCGCTATTACTGTGTCATGTCTATTTTAACACTGGCGAATAACCATTTCGAATTGAACAGGTCAGAAAAACGTCTTAAAGTTGTGTGATTAAACTTAATGTGTAGAAGATCATTTGGTAGGCATAAACTTTTCTTAGTGGACCACCTCTAGTGCATTATAGTTTTTCAAAGAAGACAAAAATAAAATTCTCTGGGAAGAGTTAATCAAACCAGCAAGGAACACACTAAACAAATTTTTTTTTTTTTGCATTCAAAGCTATTGCAGCATCATAGTAAATTGAACATTTTGAAACTTGGTCTAGCTCAAGGATGTTGAATGATATGTACTTATTTCTGATTCACAAGAAAGGAACATGATGTTCTACAACATGTGTGACACCTAATCAGCACAGAGCTAGACTTCAGCAAACTTATTAGAAGAAGCATAAGAAGCAAGAAGATAAGAACCAGAATAAACACGCAAACATACAATGATTGACAATCACTCTCACACTGCACACACTTCCTTACACAAATAACTACAAAGACATCAAGCAACATCCATTTAACCGATTCATGCAGCACAATGACCACTAAAACCAGTGATAAGTCTTAACAAAGATTATTTCCATTAGCAGGGAAAAAACCATCCAATAACATCAACTCAAATGACATTCACTCAGCAAAAAGGAATCAGCCAAAAAAATGGATTTCATTTTCTTTCAAAGCATTTACAAATAGTAGGATAAAATAAAAAAAAAAACTATTGACTAATTCAAAATTCAAACTAAAACGAAAAGATAAGACTAAAAGTAGAGTGAAATGAAAATCTTAAAAGTACTTCATACCAGGCAGGCAAGAGCAAGTGATGATTATTGCAGAAAGAGACTAAGGAAGATTTTAAGATATTTACAACTCAGATCACATCTTTTCCCCAAGACTATAGGAGCATTTGAAGGCTTTTACAAAATATCACCTTTTGCAAGTTCTTAACCAATGAGATGATCAAGGAAGCTTGAGAAAGAGAAGATTCTAGTCATTTAATGATTTTCTTGGTGATTGAATAGTCACCAAACTTACGAAAAGTATTATTGTAAGAGTCAAATCTACAAATCTTGAGGTATTAGTTAGTAAATAGATGGCTTTTTTCAGGCGTTTTTCTTTAGAAAGCTTGAGCTAAGGTATCATTTATGTGCTGTGGTCATGCACAAGAAACAGTTAATCTGAAAATAGCATTTTGATTTAATACTTAAAGATAATAGAATTCTGACCTTCAATATTTAAGTACTTTATCCTGTTAATGTTTTTGGGTAATTACTAGCATTTACTTCAAAGAACATAATACACTGGCAAAATATTTTCTAAATTAACTTGCGAAAAGACGAAACACACCGACGCCATGTCTGACAAGTCCATACATCTTATTTTCGCACCGCAGGCGCGCCCTTACGTTATAGATGTTCTCAGAAATCGTCCGTGTCACAAAATCCGGTGCTCAACAAGTTCCGAAACGGGTGAACGCACACTATGGGCCACTACCTACGGATTCAAACAAGTGTGGTCACCTTCCGCGCGTATGGAAAAGATCCTGTCCAGTGATATCACCAACACGGTTGAAGGCCCTATCACTTACATACCAAAAAACCATACTGCGGAGAAGAAGGTAGCCAGCACGACGTCAGTAAGTCTTTGGACAGGTGTGCTTTTAACGACCTAGTAAGATCTAGTGTGACTCCCAAACTAGATCGAAGTCATGGCATGTCATTCATCAGGACATTTGCGTTCTTGAGCTGCATTCACGTTGTGTTAGTGGAAAGCGCTGCCAATGGTCTTCGCGACGTTGGGCTTTAGGCGCCACTGTGGGCAGTATTTGGGGGTGATCACCATGTCGTTGGAGAGGGTGCTCTCAAGTTTGGTAAATGAGGCTGCTTGCGTTGCACAACCCACGTCGTCTTCAGAGACAAACTTCTGATACGGAGTCATCGACAGGTCGTTGACGTACAACCTGAGCAGGAGGGGTGCTTGGAAGCAATCTAGGCAAAAACCTGCCTGGTCTATCACTAAGTAGTGCTTCGACATGGGGGCTGACTCTGTGGAGAATTACGGGCTCGAGCAGTTTTTAGCACCCACTGAGTGGGGAGATCAGGAGAACCTGGTAGCAAAATACAGAATCGTTACCAGGTATCTGCCATGCAATACGTTTCGCGTCTCTCCACATTCGTGGTATCCGGTGTATCTGCAGCATGCGAGAAAGCAGAGCGGCAAGCCAAGGATATCGCTCGTGGACCTAGATGCGTAGAAGACGAATACCTAGAAGAATTCCGGGTGAAATTTGAAATACTCTAGTGCAGTTCCAGCCTTCATGTTATTCAGGGCAATCTGAACCTCCGTGGTCGAGATAGTCTCTGTCTCAGCATTGTTCATTGTACTGTGACGGGCTTGACGTCAGCTATAGCCATGCTCACTTCCCAACTCCATGCATTCCGGTTATCTGCCTTTTAATGCTTGTACTGACTCAGCGAGGTGATCTTAAACATCCGGGCTTCCAGAAATATCGAAAACCTACCTTAATACATATTGGGAATTGAAGATAGGGCGGCCTTAGACAACACATTGGAGAATCGTGCGTAGGCGTCATCAACTTTGATGTTACTTCGAGGGATGAGTGGAACGTTTTGATTTTTCGTGAAAGACCGGAATTTCGCCCAGCCATCTTTACGGAAATTCCATCTGCATTTCCCGATGCTATGAAAGATGGGGAATGTGAGGCCAAGTTGGCCTGTGTTGGTTTGGAGTATATTCCTCCACCACTTGGCAGCTTGCTTGCAGAGGTTAGTTGTTTATTGATTAGATTTGGCGAAAATTCCCTTTCCATCGTTCTGATTTGAACATTAATCGTTGTTAGGGGTTTTGAGCAAGAGGAATGTCGCATGGCCACGATGTTCATTCAGTGATTTTTTGGGCCATTCTCTTCTTTGCTTTCTCGTCATAACCCCAAACTGGGTGAAGGCTATTGAAATTATCAATGTAGATGGTTGGGTGAGCGTGGGAAGAAAACAGAGCGGGAATGCTCTACGGTTAACTATGTACATTTGAGATTAAGTAGCATCTCACTTTGAAGACATCGCACTGATTGTTGGCGAACATCTTCTGACTATAGTTATTACGTTTCAATTCATTTTGCTATTAGGTTTTTGGAATTTCAATATTTCAGTATTTCACATATATGGTAGACATACTTTTAAAATCTGCTTGTAGCTATTACTAAGTTGCTGTAGATTATAATCATCTGAGAATTTACATGCTATATAAATACATAAGGATGTCAAGTATATCATATCTAATTATGTTTTGAAAATATTGAACTGTCTGTAGTTGCAACCGAGGTGCTCCAATCGGAACCACTTGCTACTTCAGAGTCATCGGGTTTTGTTTCCTTTTTGGAGCGAAATCTCTCACGTCTACATCATGCGAACGCTAACAATTACTTTGAATGGCTAATTGCCATCGAAAAATCGCTTCACTTATGGGAAGCTTGTACATGGTAACCATTATGAGCCTTGATAGAAAGCTTGACGGAAGCCAGGGCTACAAACTATTTACGTTGCTGCTCCATTCATTTAGAGTATATTAAGAAAGTTCTGGCTCTGCAGGGAATTTTTTCAACCGAAAATGTCTCATTTTACAAATCCTTTTACAGTTTGGTTGAAAGCAAATATACATTTGCGTTCTGGCAAATGTGCGGTTGTTAGTAACCCATTATCGTGATTTGAAGACTCGGTCACTTTTGCTGTTGTATGTTAGATGGCGTGCTTTCTTGCAAATGACACGCATGCAAAGGACTTTCGACTAAAGGATTTTGTTAGTGAAAAGATCCTGAAATTAAAAGCAGCTCAAAGCAATTTTTCCACTGCGGAAACTCGGGCTTGACTTAACTCCGGACTGCTTTGGTTCCGAAATCAAGGAGTTTCTGTGGCATCCAATTCCCAAAAAAATATTTGATCCCATTTGTTTGGTGAAAAATTTTGACCCAATGCTGCACCCCAGACTACGAAAATTCGAGCAAACCTGCTTCGAGCGTTTTTAATTCAATGTATAAATTGTAAGATAAAATGGACATTACTTGAAAGTAATGCATGGGCATGCATTAATGAAGTGCGCCGAAAATGCTACGCGAACTCCTCAAATCGGTACTCCTTCGTTTGGTAAGCGTAATGAAACTGCTAAAGGAAAGTTACGCAAGTAACTCTTTCAAGTCTTTTCAAGTTGCGGTGACAGTATTATTGTTATAGCATTGTTGGTTGGTTGTTTGGTGAAGAACCAGGAGTTTCCCAGGATGCGCGGTCCATCGAAAGTTGGTGACAGCAAATGAGGCAAGTCATCGAATGTCGATTGAGCCTCCCAAAGGGCTAGAGAGCTCGATACGTGCCCTCAAAGGGAGGCTCGAACGACTGGTCGATGCTACAACGATCTTGAAACTGACATCGCACTGTCCCCGGTTATCAAGAGGCACTCTTCGTGAAGACCTTCCCAGCGGACGACGAAATCGTACTGTGCTGGTTAGGTCTTCCATACTTTCCGTAGCAGCTATGTTCCTTGCTTCTTTGTCGTTTTTTACTTCGGAATAGGAAGCAGGCCTTAAACAACTTTAAGCCCTGCAGTACCACAAGTCATCAGCAAGCCTTTTGGAGCACTGATGCATGCCGATGGCACACGTAAGCAAGTCTTAAATACGCATTATATTTCTTTTATACTATGGTTTAAGGAGGGGATTTAAAGGAACTTCTTCTTATCGCATTGTACTCAGTATATACGCAACAAGCTCTTGATTTAAAATTGCTAGCCTAAAGTTTCGTCCCGGCTATGAACTTTTCAGAGACATTTGATTATACTCTTAACTGGTAAAGCAAGTACTTGAAGTCCCATTAAGATCGTGAGATCTCTGGAGACCTCCATTGCACTATTGAACGAGAACATTAGCTCTCAATGGCATTAGGGCACAAGATCAAGACAGTATTTCATTCATAGACCTACGAGAACGCATCCCACAATACCGGCAAGAATCATGTTTCTTTCTACTTCCATTCTTCCGCTAACGTAAATTAGTTGGAGTAAGGGATATGCAGTGGTATTACAATTACTTTTGCAATAAAGAAAAAATATAACTCAAGGCATTGCAATAGCTCTAAAACGAGTGGGTAAGCTCGTCAAGCCTATTTCACCCTTGTACGTTTCACATTCTATCCATAGCGATGGATATATATATATATATATTCTGTGATCTCAGAAAGTTGGTGCTTTGCTTGGCACTTTTATGATGATGCTTTGTTGTGATCTATAACTAAGCACTTTTGCTAAGCACTCTCGCTGCACGGAGTTTTTTCATTTACACAGTGTATGCGCAGTGTAAAATCTTTAATATATAATATACACTAAGTCATGTGCAGTAATTCGCTACTAAGCATACTGATTTTTATAGGATTTAAATTGTACTTCAATATTAAAAACTTTTATCATGTTTTTAACCAAATAATTTTGTTGACAGCCCATAAAAAATTTCAACATCGTCAATTATTGATAGAATTCATTCAATAATTCCGGGAAAACAATAATTTTGGCACATAAAGGATTGAGGCATGCTCCAGTGTGTCCGTACACAGAAAGTTACACAAACTCTTCTGACACTTGCCACGTTGACTGTTCAACGAAGCTTACGCGTGAAATATTTCAAAGAGTAAAGGAGGTAAAGAACAATGTCTTGAAGAGGCAAAGCAAATCTCTTGGTATAAAAACTTATCCACCTATGACCACATAATCAAATCGCAACATCTTTTCGAATTTCCGCAATCCATATCAAAATTCAACAAATTGTTAATCCATGTGATATCTTAAGTCACGACCGGCCACGCATGCATTCTAAAATTGGTGAGATCTCCAGATCGTTGGAAAGTTCCTGGCGACACAGTAAACTTACTGATGTTTTCTTTTTTGCTTTGCCCTTCCTAAGAGTTTGGATCGGATAAGAATATACTTTTGGAAGCTATTGACTTCTAAAATTCAGCAAAGGTTCATCGATCCAGCTTGCGCCTGGCCGTGACAGCTAAGGCCAATGTAGCAGCAAGTTTGAAACCTGTTAGAGCATGGCGTTTTGTCTGGGTAACAATTTAAACGTTTGTATACGCTATCAATCGGGTAAACGTGATGACACGCTGGCGAGAATCCAGTCTACTATATCATTTATCTCAATTAATAAACTCTTCCGCTCCCTGGAAATGTATAACAAATGACGCGGATGTATCCTCATCCATGTCGAAATTGAAGATATGGCAAAGATTGTCGAAGAAACACTTTGAGGACATAGGTAGCCGATATAAACCATCATTCACTAATTACACAGGGGCCTTTAAAGCTCGCTTACCAAAAAAGCATACACTTAGCCGTACATTACTACATTTTTAAGCACCAAAAAACGTATAAGATCGACGAGCAAAACGCACGCCACGTAAACAAGGCACCCACATTAACTGCAACAGGAACAACACATTTCTCGACTTATGATGGTGCCTAGCATTGTCCAGAAGTTCCTTAATATGCCATGGCTGAAACATATTTTTATCAAGTAAAGCAAGTTAGATTAATAGAGGAATATTTATGTACGTTAATAAAAGAAAATTTATATATACAATATTTAAATGGCTTTACGCATGTACATATATATATATATATATATATATATATATA
>QQSS02231636.1:0-10224 GCA_003687565.2 Craspedacusta sowerbii | reverse complement strand
GTGTGTGTGTGTGTGTGTGTGTGTGTGTGTGTGTGTGTGTGTGTGTGTGTGTGTGTGTGTGTGTGTGTGTGTAGCATAGTGTTTACGAATACATGGGTCAGAAATTTAAACAGCAAGAACGCTTGCAAACTATCGGTCCAAGTGATTCTTCGATGAAAGCCACGCTATTTAAGTTCCTTGAAAAACATGCTGATTTTTTAATGGGCTTGTAATTCGACGTTATGGGTGTCATCTTATGGCTTATGACCATGTAAAATCGTAGTAACTGTGAACGAGAAAACGAAATACATCGACGCGTGATTGTCTGACAACTAAGCAATAGCTCTTCGTCGTTATCGATTTTCTAAATGCAATTTGCTATTTTTCTCGCAATCACCTATAAGGAAAACAAATTCGGCATTCTAAGTTAGTTCCACTTTTTGTTGTTAGGTTTCATTTCATTGCAACGGCTATGGAGTTATGAACAGCTTGAGTTTGAAATATTCATGCTCTCATTTTTAGATGATATCTATCGCTCAGTTTGTTGATAAGTTTTCAAGAAGTATAATTTACTTCAGCTCTGCTATATTAGATTTGAAACACGTTTTCTTTTAGGTTCGAATATGGAAGATTAACTATGCATGCCATGGCTTTTTCCATATTTGACCATGTAAGGTGTAATGCAGAGTCTCTGTTTGAAGTGGATTCCATTCTTGACACCACTTTACGAGAGGTTCGTTCGTAAAGCGTACTTCACTCTACGGAAGTGTGCATAACACCTTAGTTCTATCTACGATATGATGCAATTATATTGTGTAAGAGTTAACTTTGTTTGGTTAAAGGTAACGTGCAGTTCCATAATTCATGTTCAGCTGCTGTCTACTTTCATGCCAACCATCTCCTTTGTGGCTTATGTAGGATGGGTCAAGATGGTACGCAGTGCAGTGGAAGCCAACTTGGGAATCAGCCAAATCTGTTTCACCAAGTCTTATTCTCAAATATAAGAAGCTGCAACATGTGAGTAGACTAACTTAGATGTGCCATTTTCTCGTGAGAGTGAAAGCACATATTGCAGAAAGGCATGCCTTGTTCCATCTGGGTTCTAAATTTGTGTATATTTTACACACTAAGTAAATGTTGTAATTGTTCAAGTGCATTTGAAATTCTATATCAGCAGTTGTAATTGACTCATGTTTGCCTAAGGAAGGTTCATGCACAACCTGAATGCAATTAGTCAAAAGCTTTTAGTGTATTGATGGAGGAAGGACCTTTGTTGGTGGCTAAATCAAATGCTGGAGTTGAGTGGGCTTGACTTATTACGTAGGGTCTTAACCAGCCTTTGGGCTGCTTTAAAAAGCATTCAATTTTTAACAGATCAAGTGATTAACAGAAAACATGTAATGTGAATAATTCCTTGCCTAAAGGTCCTTGTATATATTCAAAACTATTATACCATGTTTTAAGAAAACATTCTGTATTGACTTTGAGAAGAAAAACAACTTGTGTTTTTATTTTGAAGGCATCTTTCAACAAACCATTGTCATTATCAACTTTGCCAAGCGAACTTGACACAGGTATTTTCAAAAACAGGCTTGAATATGGCAATCTTAAAAACCGCTTAATGTGATATGAAGTTAATGCCCGCTAGATAAGGCTGATTTGTAATTTTACAAGTAACTAACGTTAACTCACAACCAATCAAATTGGTACAATGGCAATAAGAAAAGCTTGGGAAATTAGTGTAAAAAAAAAAAGGTGGGTAAGGAAGACCGGTACAGGTAGGGTCTAGCGTGTTTTAGCCTTTGATACAAGGCCATTTACTTAGCAATGTAGACCATATTGGTAGGTACTCTTCTGCATTACCCACGTTATTGGTTCTGTTGCAGCATCATGAATTGCATGCTGATGATGAGGATCACATTTGTGAAGTTGCTGTGAATGAGGTGAAAATAGCATTTATTTGATTTTTGTTGTTACTTTTGAGTTGTGACTTCACAAGCTCTAGATATTTAAATTCTTTTATTATGCATTTTGAAATTGGTATACCCTTTACACTTGATTGTTTTTGCTGCTGCTGTTGAAGGCTTGCAGAGATTTCCTGGAATTTTTTGTTCAGTATGGCGGCACAATATACCTGGTTAAGTGGGCTAGCACGTGGGAACCAGAAGAAAACTTGTTTGGAAGCTGCCAGGAAAAAGTTGGTGACTTTTGGTCTAGGAGAAACAAACTGCCACATGATAAGGTGCGTTTTGTAGATATCTTAATATTGTGTTTTCTATTTTGGTGACATTAAATATTCCCTGATGTTACTAAGGGAAGGATTCATGATATGCTAGATGATGTGGAAATCTAGCCTCACCTGGTTTGTTTGTTTAAATTTGTTGTCAACAAGGCTTCCAAACGTTTCCACGGAGGGGCTTTGTGTGCCCTCCTGATTTTTTGTTTTCAGAACTAGTTGTCTAATGTTTTTTTTCTCAGGATGGAAAACGAGTGGAAAAAGGTACGTTTTCCTTAATTAGGTCTTGTTTTTTGGACCTGCTGCATCTGTTGAGTAACTTTTTAGATCTGAAAGGTAAACCATTTTGTTGTCTATATGCTTGGTGTTGAATCAAGGTTGCATGATCGATGTCATTTTTTCGTAATTGGATTACTGTACTTCGATTCGTTTTTTAGTTTGATGTTCCTGTTGTAAAATCATGCTGGCATGACCTATGAAATTGCTTGTTGTTGAATTTCATTTCTGTTATGCTTTAAACTATACCCACTCACTATAGATGATAATGGCAAAACTGAGCAATTTTAAAAGCAAGAACAAAAAAAAACATAAAATAAATAATTCTGAGTTGCACTCTCTTTGTTGAAGAGCTTTGCAGATCTGTGTTAACCAAATTTATGCGTTGCTAACCGATACAGCTACATGGGTGCTGTTAATATGGAATAGGAGTAACCAGCAATATATGCGGCTAGTCGCTAATGCTGCATTGTTGGGCAATGCGTTTTTTCTTCAGTGAATTCTGTTTGCGAGTGCTCTACCTGGAAGCATGCAGAATCGTTGTGTGATAACGTTTGATTCGCGTTGTACTTTGCCCTCGATTAGAAGCTTCCTCCTCTTCCAGTGAATTGGGTTTGGTGAAGAGTTTTGCTTTTAGAACTAGGTAAATACCTTACCATTGGTATAGCTGTTTTACGATTCGCAATTTAAACTTTCTAGCTCTATAGCTGGCCTTTTTTAATCCTGTGGCATTGCGCGCTTGTTTCATGAGCGCATTCGCCTCGTTTTTAGATGAGGTTTTTGTTCTTCCTTTTTTTTTAGCCAAGTCTTTGTCGCCATCAACGAAAGACGTGAGCAAATCGTGCTCAGGTACCAATAAACGTGATAAGAAGCGGTCGATAAACCATGCTAACGTCAAGACCAACGGCATGCCTAGTAGAACGTCTCACGACGCATCGCATGCCTCGGCGTTTCACGACATCGGACGTGGCTCCTTACCACTTGACGGTGAGGGTGATGACAGCGTGGCAACGGACGAAGTGCTGCTGACGGAAGAGTTTTGTCCCTCGAGTATGAACGAAGTTCCATGCCTAGATAAGTCGAAAACTGCTCAGGATTTGCAGGATAGTATTCTTGACGAAGGCTTAAGGGTGTGCGTAGGCGAAGCAACCGAGCTTAGTAAAACGAATTGCTTTACTGGACTCTTTGCTGCACTTGAGCAAGAAGTCTTTCACGCTTCTAAGCGAATCAACTCGCTATCAAGGGTACGTTGGTTTTCTTTTTGTTTGCATGGTCTTCATGACAAGTTAAGGGCAACTTAAAAAAAAAAAGACGAGTTAGTTTTGAAGGGAGTTTGTTAATAAGGGTAAATTGCTGTCTGTATTTGGATGGTTTAGTTTGATGTGAGCTGTTCCGACATTCTCTCGCATTTCCAAGCTAGCGATTTTGGTGTAAGTACGGGGTCTTGTTTTTGCCGAAAGTTCATGCAGTGTAGAACCCAAGCTGTACAATTCTGCTTGTTCCAGTATATGAATGTATTTGTTGGCTCGTATTCCCTCGAATGAAAAAGCCCTCATGTTTAGAAGTGCTCTTATTTATCTTGGTATTTCTTTGCATGTTTTTCCTCTTTATTTCTGTTTGTAGAACGAGGTTTTGGTAGCGGCTAAGCGAACCGTAGCTGCTCTTGAAGAGGAGAAAGCTGTCTTGGCTCACGAAGCTCGTGTTAGTCTGTGTCGAGTGATAACTTCTTTGTGTCAACTCGTAACCCTGGGCTGGCGCTTGCGGCGATCAAGATGCGAGCAAGGGCTTACGTTCTGGGTGTCGTGTTCTGGTACTGAGCATATCGTAAACATTCCCTTCTCCTTGATTAAACTTGCCGCCGTAAGCACTGTCGATGCGAAGGGGCCATCTTCTGTGGTTTGTGAGTCTTATTCCGTATCCCTTCATGATGGTGCTGAAATGACCCAGTCCTTACAGAGACCGGCTCCATTAACAGCTGCCTTGCACGGCATGCAGAGTGCATGTTATACTTTGCCTGAAGCTGGCTTGTTTCTAAGCTGTGACTCTTTGTTGGGTAGAGAATGTGCCGGAGATCCAAGAGTCGCTGAAACTGCTCCTGGCTCGCCGTCATTGTTGCGACTTGCCTCTGCTTACGCCAGCGGGAGCAACGCGGCAGTTGACGCTGCCGTTATGGTCAAAGCTGGTAATGAAGCCCTTGGTGTGTTCTCAAGACGTGACCGCTCTCAGGACGACGTAGAAACATGCGACGGAGTGAATTCCTTTAAGTCTATGTACTTCGCAAAAGAAGGTCCTTTTAATTTGCTGGGAACTAAGACTGTGCCGCGTGTGGCTGCGAACAATGATGGTATCGATAGCGATGCCGGTCATGCCGACCTTTCCGATGAGGACGACCGGGTGTCTGATACTAGTAGCTCGATTTCAATTGAATCGGAAAATATGCCGCAGTTCGATCACATGGCTCGGTCATCTAACTCAGATATAGACGGTGCGTCAAGCGTTGAGGAGCATGGGAACGAGGGTGCGAAAGACTTGCCCGATGGGCTGATGGAGGATTCGTTTGGGGCGCCTGGGATAGCAAAGAAGATGCACGCCGGCTTGGATAAGCTGTTGAATAGACTCAAAGCTGCATTACATGAAAATAAGGAGCTTAAAATGGCGGTTGGTGGACGAGACCTTGTTGAGTCACAATTTAACTCAGAAGCTGCCGCGGCACGTTGTGAACAGTCCCTTGAATCTTCTCTGTCGCCAAAAATGCTTTGTTCTAGTGCAAGCGAGGTCGTGATTTCTGTTTGCGATGCAGTGGTGCAAGATTTACGAAAAGCATCACCAGACCAGGATAGCGATAGATTACCTATTCTTGTCAATAGATGCAGAGACGCCGATGATGCAAGTTTAACGTGTACGACGAGTTGCAGCGTGAGCTCAGTGCAACACCGTGCTCTAGATTGTATGGTTTCAGCGTGCCCCCGGCCGCCGCAAGTCTTGGGTAGCCTATCGCATGATACCTTAAACCATGATCCAGATTGTGTCGCTCTTCAGCATCAGAGCGCGCCCCAAGAAGGCTCGATGCTGGTTGATATATCTCCAAATGTTGCTAGTGCCAGGCACACGATAGCTGCCTCCATGATCAGCCACGCTTCTATTCCTGCTCCTGTCGAGACGTCGTCTCTTTGCAGCTCTGTAGGAGTTCAAAGTCTTCAAGAGTCATATGGAGGCGACTGTTTGGTACCAATTCAAAGCCCGGATCAGAGTGCAGAGGATCGCGAAGCAAGGGTAGTTGATGTGGAGGTGCTTGCTAACAGCAGGCCTTTCGATGGGAATCCGTTACCTGCTCTTAGTCATGACGCAGGCATCAACGATGGTTGCGACGATTGCAACGATAGTTATTACCAATGCGATTTGGTAATAGATGTCAAGTCTCCGGAAGCGCTGTATCCTGAGCTTGTGGATATAGAGGAGAAAAACGTTCCCTTATCAAGTGAGAGATCAGTGCCTCTTCTGCCCGCACCCTCGGAAAGCATGGAGGAAACTGCGGTGACGATCATCGACTCTGGCATTGAGGCGTTATTGGCTAACCCTGGTAACTCCTTAAATCTGGGACTATCGCAGAGGACCATGTCTTCGCGGGGTTGTTTAGCTTTATCTCGTAGTCAGGGTCCCACTGAGAAAAGCCGTTTAAGTCAAGGTTCTTTAGATCCGGAACCTCTCTTGATCGGAAAGGAAGCTGTGAGTGTTGACAGGTGGCTTAATTCTAGAAATGTCTCTTGTTCTCGGTCGCGGTCCGAGCCGTCCTGTGTCACTGGGCCAAGAAGACCTGTTACAGAGGGGCGAAATGAACATGGGAAATTGCCTGCCCAATTAGGGGTCTGTGATACCGCTCAGGCTGTCGATGGGAACATCTCAAATGGCAGCCTCGGTAACAAGAACCAAGAAGTTTACCTGCTTCGTTCCATCCAGCCCTCTGGGGGTTTACCGCAATCATCGGCTGTTTTTCCCTCCCCCGTCGTCGAAATGCCCCGTGCTGCATGCATCGATTTAACAGTCGATGTTGACAGTGACGAGGACGTTATTATTGTTGAGGAAGTCTCGCATCCTGCTGCCTCTCGTCATAAGCGCGCAATCCAGGAATCCGTGACGCAAGGAACTGAAAATGTGTTGACTGGCACGCTGTCTATGAACCGATTTCAGTCACCACGACTGTTAGCCAGTCGCGGTGGTGATGGTCATCGGGCTTCTCACCTCATCCAAACTGTAAATAAAATTAATCAATGCGCAAAGAAGCCGGGTTTGGAGATGGGCGACTGGCGCGTTCCTACGTTGGAGTCTTACCCGGCTTTGTGCGACTCGTCATTAAGCGAAGTCATTTCTAATGAAATCCTCTCGCTGGCTAGAGATGATGCAATCATTGCGAAGCGTGTCGCACTTACTAATTCCAACGATAAAGGTGTTGTGAATGATGTTGAAACCGGCTCTGTTAGTTCAATGCTTACTGCGTCTGTTGCAAATCGAGGTTTTTCAGAGCATTTGGCGTCGAAAAGGATCACTTCTAATCCGTGTCCGTCTACCAAACGTACTTCTGATCTTAAACTTGCTTTGAGTGTCAAGCGTTCTTCGGAAACTCCGCGAGAATATGCCGAAGTGGGTGATCGTTATCTCCCGAATTCCACTCCATTACCGGATCGAAACGGCCTTAAGAAGATTAAAAAGCCAGTTCAAGCTCGCGTATTTGAAAAAATCGGGCTTGTGTCCGGTAAATTAGAGAGCTGCCACCGGGAGTCAGCAGCTGCACGTCTAACGGAAGTTGCCGTTGAGCCGAATTCGAGTCAAAAATTGGACTTCATGATGAAGAAGAAAGCAAAGTTGGACTACATAGCTCTCCGGCTCGAAAGGGACATAATGAAACTTGCGAAAGAGCTTTCTCCGGCATCGGCGCCCGAAAAGGTAAAGTCTTTATCTAAACCACCTAACGCTTCTAAACCTAATGGGCTTAGAGCGTCCAAGTCCACTGACGATGGTACGGTGGGGGCAGGAAATAAGCTCAATCTTAGTCGCGTCTCCCGTGGAGATGATAGCGCAATAGCTAACGTGAGTAAAAGTGTGGCTTTTAAGCGATTTCTCAACTCTGATTTGCACTACGCTGGTACGAAGAGAATTAAGTTCCTCACCGTTCCACCCCCGCTTGTCGCTCAGGAAGCCTCGATCAGTAAGGATGTAAGCAATGGAGGTAGGAAAGCCTTTTCGACGAAGTGCCATGCTAGTAGGAACGCCATGAAACTGAAGTCTCAGAAATCAAATAAATATTTAGTTGATAAAAATGTGCAGGCTGTCGATCCCCGAACTGTGGTTTGCCCTCGTGAGTTTAGCATATGTGTAGAAAAGATCGAGCTTAGAAAGGGAATCTCGAGCGTACAAGAGATTGTTATGCAAAGGTCGCCCGTCAAGCGATCGCGTACCAAAGTCAGTCCAAATTGTACGCGCGGGCCCGAACACAAGAGTGGTAGAGATGCGGATTGCGAGGCTGATAGTATGGCCTTGACTTCTGAGCAAATTGGAGCTCCTCCGCGAAAACGTAGTCCCGGGGAATCTGATAAGCGGGTTCCTTCGAGAGTTCATGAGACTCCTTCTGGCGCCACGGAAAACTCCGAAGCAGAGTCGTTTCTTCGTGTTTTTAACGATGAAACGCCGAATCCAAGTTTTAGTGCCGACGCTCCTTCGAGACTTGTCGTCGGCAAGACGGATAGTAATACGAACGACAACCGTCGGCAAGGACGTCACGTCGTCGGTATTGACGGGAACCACGAAGATAATACATCTGTGGAGTTATTTGCGAGCGTCGCCGAGAGCGGTTCAGAACGACATCGAGTCAATGGTGAAAATGAAGGAAGCGGTTTGTCCTGCTCAGCTGATGATAAGGGCAACGATTTGTCGGCGCTTGGTAGCTCGGGGCACAACCCGGCATCCGATTCTCTCCGGAATGTGATGTTGTCGTCATCTGTTGACGACTTTGATCGCAGTTGGATGAATGTGCTTCATTCTAGCGACAGCCGACATACCACTGCTGGGACACTAGACTTGTCCGATTCCGTTCGAGTAGACACAGATGATCGCGTTGAGACTTCGCCGACTCTGGAAACGTCTTCGTCTCTACGTGGCTCGGATTCGGAGGATCTTGATAAACCGAATACCGACAAAAAGGATCGCATTATCACAATCGATTCCAGTAAGCTTAAACGCTTGACACGGCAAATTTCGCTGAGTAGGAAGTAAGATTCTTGATGTGCATCCGTGGCGTCGTCTACGCTACCGTCACGTCAGCAAGACGGGCTTGGCCGTTGAACGCCGCCACCTGTCCGTTGGGAATATGTCCGCATTCAGGCTCGTAGAAATTTTGCTGCGTTTCTATCCGTTTTGCTGCCCAGGTGTTTCTAGCATTGGTTGTCTAGCACGTGCTCAAATGGGCTCTCCGCTGCGCTTGCTTACGAAAAGCATCTTGCGAGCGCCATCTTCATTCCCAATTTTTTGAATTCGCCTTTTCAAATATCGCAGTTTCGTGGGCGCGTTTGCGGTTTCATACATGATACTTGACATTCTTAAGATTTACCCTTTCTATGGGTGTGCGTTTTGCTAGTTAACCCGTTTTGCTGGTTACCCGTTTCGCTGCTACCTGATTTTTCTTAGATATTGACTGAGTATGTAGCAAAGTACGTGTTGTGTTTTTGCAAAGTACGTGTTGCGCATTCACGTGCATTCGAAAGGAGCAATAAGTAAGAAGTGGGGGAGGATTCATATTTTTGTATTCTGGCTGAAAAGTCGTTTTTGGTGCTGCTTTTCTTAAAAATGAAAAACGTGTGTGTTGGCATGTGCGTCTTGTTGCGGTGACGATGCGGAAGAAGTGAACACACGATGAGCACATCTTTTCAGATTCCGACGTTTCTATATTTGTCTATCTTCAACATATATGAATCCACATCACGTGGTATCGCCAAAATAGATTGTGGGCTTGCCGCAGTAGCAGTAGTAGAAGTAGTAGTAGTAGTAGTAGTAGTAGTAGTAGTAGTAGTAGTAGTAGTAGTAGTAGTAGTAGTTGTTGTTGTTGTTGTTGTTGTTGTACACTGCGGTAACTGGGTAAACACGGTAGGTATTGAGCCTGAAAAGGAGGAAAGGATAAAGATAAATTTTTTTTGCCCGATTCATCGCATATCTGTAGAGGCTATAAGGAAATTAGTGTGTTAAAACTAGGTATTAGAAAGATGAAAAATTATACACGTGGTGCCCACGGAGTACGTACGATAACAAAAAAAAAGTGGCATTGATGAGTAAGAGCGCTCGTAGATTAGCGCGAGACGTTACTATGCACACCACAAACGCCTTTTTCCTGATGGTTTGGATAGCGACTGCTTAAATAAACTTGATGGTTTCTGTGGTTTGCTACACCCAGGATTCCTCCGCGTCTGCTTAGTCTCGCTTTGGTCGCTTTTCTCACATGCAGATAAGAAGCATCATAAAATGAAGTATATTAGTAAGTATGGCATACAATAAAGGTAGTATACATGAAAGCATGTGAAAAGACACTCGCATATATATATATATATATATATATATATATATTGTATGTATTTTTTATTATTTAGTATTTGATTATATATATACATATATATATATATATATATATATATACTAAGAGTATAGTATATATATAATATATAGCATATATTATATGCTATATAATATAT
>QQSS02231625.1:0-10225 GCA_003687565.2 Craspedacusta sowerbii | reverse complement strand
AGATAGATAGATAGATAGATAGATAGATAGATAGATAGATAGATAGATAGATAGATAGATAGATAGATAGATAGAAGTAAGAGAAGTTGCCTCAAATTGCATGCTAAAACAGAAAGTACAATGACAAAATCAGGTCAAAATGTGCTGATATCTTCGACATTAGTTGTGTTTTTCTATGCACGCGTCTGCATAATGCAAACAACACTAAAACTCTCCTCAAAGGAACTACTAAAAAAGCTTGTCCGTTGCTGTAGTTACAGATAGGTAAAGGGTATTGTAGGCGATGATAAGGTTTAAGCCAAGCGTTTATAAACTACCGCTGACTGATCGGGGTAACTATTTGGCAAGAACATTTTAAAGGCACAATTAGCTAAACGTATTGATAGAACTAGAGTCTAGTAGCCGGATTAATGATGAGTTACGGTTATTAGAAAAATAGTGCTACTGAAACAAGAGAGGATGAAAGAAACAACGTACCCGCACACAAATGACTAACGTCCATAAACACGCAAATGGAAACTAAAGACAAACACATAATAAAAACAACATAATAACAAAAATCATATCGTCGTAGCCAAATTACAAAGCAAAAATCTTCGCCATGGCAGACGCCCGAACGTTCGTGCCTCTAGGGTGCAATGTTTGCTGGCGCGTAATCCATCGATCTTCATTCAATCGGAACTGCTCCTCCAAGCCACTGACATCACGCTGTAGGATAGTTACACGCAAGTCCGTACTAAAATTACAATCTTTGCTGTTAGCGAACTGGCTTGCAAGTTCAGTTTCAAGTGGATTTCGTGCAATGTAAACGGTGGGAAAGACCGCTTGCCGTGTGCGTCCATGAGTGGCATGGACAAATTTCATAACAAAAGGTTTTGAAGATCCTTTTATACCGCTGGTGGCACTTGTGGAGAGCAGAGCGTTACATGTGCTGCGGAATGCCGCAAGCACGAACTCATATATGTAGGATATACAAGTAATGAACTCAGTCGCCGTTTTGATGGCCATCGCTCGGATATTTTGCACCACCCTGGTCAAACTGAGCTTGCAACCAAGCTTGCTAGCACAGCAAAGATTGTATTTTAGAAAGGACTTGCATGTAAAGATCCTACATCGTGGTTCGGAGAAACAGTTCCGATTGAATGAAGATCGATTTATTACGCGAATGTTACTATTCTATTTTATTTTTATTATCAATTTGTCTTTAGGTTCCCTTAGCATGTTTATGGACGTCCGTCTATAGTATGCCCTTCTAATGGCCTTAGCTCATCATTAGTCCGGCTACTAGATCATACCGACTAAATTCCCCCGTAGTTCTATCAATACGTTTAGCTAATTCTGCCTTTCAAATATTCTTCCCCAATAGGTACCCCGACCTGTCAGCAGTAGTTAATAAACGAATCCGTGTAGGTCTACTGACGCATATTGGCTTATACCTTATTATCGCCTACAATACCCTGTACCTATCTGTACCTACGAAAGAGCTTCTTTAATAGTTTTCGTGGGGAGAGCTTTAGTGGTGTTTGCATTAAAGCAGACGCGTGCCTAGCGAAGACATGCCTGGTGTTAGCACAGTTAACGTGAGCATCGCTTTACGATCCATATTAGTGTTTAAGTCGAGGTAGCGACTTAATCTACTTTCTTACTTACTTAGACTTAGACTTAGTTTCTCCTCATTGGCAAGTCTTTTCCAGGGGGAACGATCACTTGCGACGATTTCTGCTTCATCCCAGGAGATCTCCAGGGCATGTACGTCGTTGATGAAGGTCCGGCGCCATGTTGTTCGCGGTCGACCTTGCTTCCGCCTGCCTCTGGGTGGTACCCATGTTAGAGATGCTTTTGATAAGCGTGGATTCCATACACACACATATATATATATATATATATATATATATATATATATATATATATATATACGAAAAAGCATTCGATACGGTTATTCAAGACAGTTTTAAAATTAAACTTGAAACGTACGGAGTTCGTGGACTCTCATTAACTTGGTAAATATCGTATCTTATAGGAAGAAAGCAATTTTTTTGCTCTTGAAAGAGCGAACTCCGATGTACAACTCATTCACTTTTGTGAATCGCAATGGTCTAACTTGGATCCCTAGTCTCAAGTCAGGCCTTGTACAGCACTTTGCAGACGACGCAGTTATTTAATTCCAAACTTCTTACCCTTCTTCCTAAGAAGAAAAAAAGCGAGGCTAAACTCCATGCAAAAGTAAAAAATAAGGAATATATTTATCTGGCAAGACTAAATGCCTGGATATCGTTCTAGACTCTCAGCTGTCGTGGAGCTTTCGCAGAAACTTGCGAGAGCAAACAGCTTTAGCTAAAATAAGATAGTACGTGGACGCTTGAACCATTAAATCACTCCCCTATATTCTATTCCATTCTCACATGACCTACGGATGCTTAACTTAGGCCATATTTAAGTTGTAGTGACAAGATCTAAGAATTTCGCTCACTAATTGTCATGCCTCCGCATCCGAATTATTCTCGCAATTGAAAATAATGAAACTCGAAGATGCCATTAAATTATACTTAAAATATTTTTTAATGAATGACTGGTAGAATAATAGGCGCACAAATCTCTCGACAAATTCTGCTTCCACGCCTCTACCACGAACACTAGAAAATGGACTCATCTACCAAATTGTTGCTGTGGTGGTTACTCAAAAGAAATTCAGCAGACTTCTCATGCCAGTATATGTCTGTTAAAAGTGGCTTTCTCTATATTTGTGAGCTATCTGCTTTACTTGGATGTGCCTTCTATTTGTGTACTTCCTAATTTCGCTTATTCTTGATTTGCTGATTTCAATTAGGCTATTGCAAAATTATAGAATGTGTTTGCCATGTACTTGGGTATTTAAAATCTGGGATGTGTATGCTACTACTTTTCTATTGCCTTTTTTAGCATTTCTTACACTGACATTAGGTGGCATCCTCGATAATGTTAGCCACAGTTAACGAGGATGCCTCCTAATCCAATTTGTGTATTCATAAAAGACTTCTATGTTAGAGCTATAAAATCTTTTACACACGAGGAAATTATTGGGAATATTAATAGTTTCTGTTGCTCTTGTTCTTTGCTGTTGTTGTTGTTGCTATTATAAGAGGTATAACAATGTTGAAGAAGTTCAGTTGGTTCTTAGTCATCAGTTTGTTATGGACGTGGTACATGTGTTCTTTGTGCTTTGAGTAGATGTTAATAAAGTATTGACTACTGATCCTGATGATCTCCGCCAGAGGGTATGCGTTAACTCCATTTCTCAAAATTATCTCCTTGCTTCCGGTGTAATTCTTGATTTATTATGTTCAACTGCACAATGAGTCTTATGCTGAGCAAACGATTCTTTGGTATAATTTACTGCTATTGATGTCGGTAATGAATGAGAATCTCTTCTTCCAGCTACTACAGTTCTTCAACAGGTGCTTGTTTCCTAACTTTCATTTATTTCTTTTGACTTTTATTTCTTTCTTTCATCATTTTTGCTTATATTATTTGCTTGAACTTCTACACTGTTTGCACTTTCTTTTTGTGTTTCGATGATTAGAACACAGCGACGGCCTTCTTTGTCCTAAACTACGACCCGATTTCAGTGCTTCAAAACATCAGCAAAATATTTAAGGAAGTCGTACTTGATTGCCTCTAGTCTTAAATCGACAATTTACTAAGGGAAATAAATCAATAAATTTTGCTTTGCTGGTTTTGTTGAGCAAATCGAAACCTTGATAAAGAGATCTTACTTGCAGAGCAACTAAGACCGTTATATATTCGTTCTCCCGAAAGAAAACTTGAAAAAATATTGAATAAGAGCCATCATACTTAATGGGATCTCGTATTTTCCTTCAAAACTAGCATCCCTTTTTCCAGTCATATATTCACCATGTATAACAATCAAACAAATGGTTACTCGTAAAAAACGATATGTTCACACAAATATGGAGCTGTTTTTAGTCCAGATCATAGTTGAAGTTGGCGTGATTCACCCAGAAAGCCATTTGGCTTTTCATAGAGCACCATCAGACAGCGCGAGTAGCAATGAAACCGGTGTGGCTGATGTATAGGGAAATGGATAAAGGTGATTTTCAACTTTAGTTGCATACCAACCCTGTCATTTTTAGAGATTCAATTGTAACCGCCGGGTCAGGTAGCGAGTAATGGAAAAACTTCTTTAACTCGTGTTTGAACGCGATTAGGGTTCTACATGCTTTGGCAGCAGTGCAATGTATCCTCGTCCAAAGACAAGGGCCTTTAATAAAGATGCTAAATCTCCTTTTGCTAGTAGCAGATGATTCCTTGTAGCCGAGTTATGCAAATTGGCTCTTGTAACGATGGTTACCTGGTTGAAAGTAGGATGAAAAGTTTGCAGACATTTTAAATGTCAACATGGTTCTTCGTTTGAGTCAGAGCAATCTGCAACCAAGCAGAGTTCTTCATCTTAACAAATAATTTACGCAATGTCTTTTGCAATCTCTAACTCCCCGTTTGCTGTTGGCGCTAATAATTTGATAAGTCACTGGTTATTGGAAAGTCTCTAAAAGAGGATCCAAGCAGGCACTGACTAGGAGTGTGCTTGTGAGGACATGCGACACTTGTGCATTCTAAAACTTTGAACTGTTTGCTCTGTTGCTTGTTTTATGAACATCTCCCATGGGGTATTCTCTTGTAGAATTTATTCAGAGCACTTACTCGTTGGAGGCTTAATTGCCTACAAAACGGATGGCCATAGCTCTGCATTTTTTGCGTTCCAACCGCATATGCAAATCTTTCTTACTGAGCTGCAAAAAGCTTGTTTGTTTAATAAAACTCTACAGACTTATGGCCTTGTAGAACTGGCAAAAACGCTAAGAAGCCGCCATCATTAAAATCCCTGCTCTACCTTGCGTTGTTTTCAGAAAGCAAAGGAAGTTATTTTCTGGGAAAGACCCATGTTCTGAAGACGAACAACGTTAAATACTGTTACAGATCACAGTAGAACTTGCTGGCTCTCGGAACCTTCATAGAAGAACCTTTATTAATTGTTTTCTGCGACGTGGAAATCTCTTCTGAGGTATTTAGGAGAGGGAGCTGCGTTTTACCGCTGCTATTTATGCTGATAAAAGATCTCCTTCCATTTTAGAAAAAGTGTGGCTACATTGTTATTGGCTGTTCAGGAGAAAGCAAATTCCTCTGGTTCTTGCCCTCACTCATGTCTTGTGGGTTTGCTGTTGCTGCTATTGTTGTTGCTGACAGATTGGGATATAATTTAACAAGCAGAGCAGGTCTCCATATCATCCAACGAGCATGTAGACGGACCTTCATCGTGCTTCAGTCACCGCGCAGCCTCATTTTTCAGACTATTACTCTGCGTGTAGCTGAGAACTCCCCGGATTGTTGGAACTCTGCTAGATGCTTTTATGAAGAAGGAAAATTTTCAAGCTCTTTCTTTTCTTTTAAACTATCGCGTTTGGGGACCACCAAATGTCGTAACTTACTTTGCTGATTGTTAAATCATGAAGTACGAGCTTTAATTGTTTTCCGCGTTAAATTCTCCCATATCACTCTCTGAAACATTGAAATTATTTATGTAGAACAGCTCTGGGCTTGGACTGGATTCTATCGAAACCAAGTTCCTATTTGAATCTCTGCCTTCCCCTGCCATGCTGGATATGTTTTGCGGTTGGACACATTTGCTGTGCCATGTTTCAGCTGGCTAAATTTGGCGCGTATAGTTAAATGAATCGTTAAATAAACAATAAGGCCGCGGTATTCATTCACCTTACAGCTGGTAAATATTAGGGAGAGAGCTCAGGACTTGTAAAGAAAACAGGCGCATCGGTCACTGGTACCTATTGATCCGACAACCTCAACCTCTTGCTAATCATAGCCTGTTGTTGAGACCAACCGACTCTCATTAAATAATGAGCATTACACATACATTAAATGCTACTGAGGCCGCTGAACCTCATAGCATACCAACAAATCTACTTAAAGTTGCCTCGGCATTATTCGCTGCCCACATTTTCTATATTACTAACCAGTCGTTTAGAGAAGGGATCTTCCCACGAGTACTTTAATTGACTGAAGTAATAGCAGTTAACAAATCGGACGCTATTGTAGTAATTAACCCCCGATCTCGTTGCTGTATAATGTAAGTAAGGCCTTTGAGAAAGTCATGTATAATCGTCTTTATGATCATCCGTAACAGTTTTAACTAATAAACGATACAGTTACCAACACTTGATCAGTCACTCTCTACTGAACTTATTGATCTAGTAGATCATGAAAACGCGCATGGGTTGTTTTTAGACTTACAAAAAGCGTTTGGCACGCTAAACCATGGAGTGTTTTTTTCAGAACTCTAAATTTTAGTGTTTGTTGAGTCTGCATCCCCCTGATTTTCATCTTATCTTAAAGGACGAAAGCAATTAGTTGCAATTGAGAATTACATCTCCAACACTTGCTACATAGACTTAAGGGTTCCTGCAGGGTCTATTCTAGGCCCCATCTTATTTTATATGTACCTAAACGATTTTCAAAACTGTTAATCCTACTTAATTGCTAAACACTCTGTTGACTGATCCATGATTTTGTTTCATCAGAATTTTGAAATTTGCTGTTTTGCGCAAATTCTCGAACTCTGCACCTAGCTCACCTTGTAATAGGCTGTCTCTAAATGCTACCAATCCTGCAATGCTACTTTTGGGTCCCAAAAACAATAAAAAAATTTGTTATGTTAAGAAACCATTCGTAATTTTTACTAATCGTTTTCATGTAATCATGGTATGGCACAATTTCTGATAAGGTAACATGCTTCTTTGTTACATCTAAGTTTATATTTTTAGTACTCGAGCCACTTTTGCGTATGACAGATCGATTTTCTTTCGCTCGACTTATTTGCACGACGAGAATTGAATTCTTCCAATAACGAGCGCTGCCTGTGTACGTGTTCTCAAAATACTTGCAATACTAAAAACAGATCTCGCATCTCTCTCTCTCTCTCTCTGTCTCTCTCTCTCTCTCTCTCTCTCTCTCTCTGTCTCTCTCTCTCTCTCTTTCTCTCTCTCTACATATATATATATATATATATATATATATATATATATATATGTAGATTGACTGATCTTGTGATTGACTGAAGTTTTGGTCGATATGTTGTACAATATGCAAATAGAAGTAAACGCGACTAGACACTTAAAGCAGATGCTTTCAAAAAGAGGCAAATTCCGTAGATGCACTTCACGTTCAAAGTTGGCTTGCAATTCGATGGGATTGGCTTCCTAGGAAATAGCCAAAACTTGAAAACAATTATTGATAGCTGAGGCAGAAAGCTATCCATGGACTACATAACAAACTGCTGACCGGACCTCAATCAACATGAACCTCCATTCTCAGCGGATTTCAAAAATAATTACCTCGTGTGAAGGTGACTAATGCTTGGTTCAAACTTTGCATTTGTGCCGCGTAGAATGTAATTCCCTTAAATTCGGCCGAGATGCGACACCGTTTGAGATGTCGAATTAAATTTGTCGCTCGTAGTTAGTAAGTAGGCTCGCGCACGCTCCTAAACGATGGCTCAAGAATTTCTTGCCGTGTCTATAATTATCGGGCAGGACCGGATCCTAATTTCATTTCATTGGGTTGCTGGCATCACAGTCTGCCTGTTTTTTTTTAAATCGCGAATACAATAACATTTGATCATAATTTATGTCAGTAAAATTGTGCTAATGCATTATAATACATCACGAAAATGCATATTCTTTTTAAAAACGGAATTTTATCTTTAAAAAACAATGATGAGAAGTAATAGCTTGGATTTCAAACGTTTTGCTCTCCTGGTGCCGTCTCCAGGTCACTTTCTTGCCTGCAAGGATGAACTTTGATATCATGTTATTCTTTGCCTATAGTATTCTTTATTTCGTGCATTTCTCAATGCACAGCGCACTGCCTGGGACGATCTTAGTTTTTATGCACTTTGACAGTTTTATTTTATATTTAATTTATGTCAAGGAGTACTAGTTTTAGCTTGTCCTTGACTCTAATCATTAACACTGCTAACTTTGCTCTACTAGTACTTTATCTGCTGAAGCATGTTATGTGCAAAACTTGACGTTCAGCATGAACTAGAGCCCAGCGCCAGTTGGGTAGAACTCACGGATGCACCAGCCCATTCATGGTCTTTGTGGTAAGGACCGAGCCTCCACGATCGAGTGGTTTGCTTAGTTGTTGTATATTCGCTACTACGTCCGCCCAGGAATGGAACCGAAATTGCCATTGTCGCGCAGCTACGCAAGCGCTTATGCGAGTGGTTCAGGACCAAGCGCCGAAGGACTAAGCCTTTTCTAGCACTTGAACGTGTTAGCACTTCTGGAAAGTAGACTTACATCTCCACAAACATCGAAAAATTTTGCCTGTCGAGCACCTCCCCCTATTTTTAATGCTGCTTTTTCTGAGGGCACCGTGCCCCTCAATCCGCACCAACGGTGCGAGTCCAGTATTACCCGTGCTCAGAATGGTTTGAATTAAACAGCGTAGTGAGAAAAAATGCCGCTGTGCAAAGTGCGCGCAACTACATTCTAAAAAATCCGTCGGCCCTGCCTTACTTTGTGCGGTGTCGGTCGTTGATGGGAAAGGAGGATGTGGAGGTTGTAGGCGTTTCTCGCCTGGCTGAAATACCAGCGATTATTTGGTAAAAGTAGCCAAGCACGAAGGCTAAAAAAGATATTTGGGCTTGTTACTTTACCTACCTATTTACGTGGTCGGCTAGGCTATATGGCCACACACAAAAGTTGCAATCTTATTTGATTTTTCGGATTTTTCTGATCGTTCCGTTTTTACATCTCTTCTTGATATGCCTATGCCACTGCTACCCAACCAAGTATGCGATGAAGCTAAACAAGCCCATATGCAAGGGAAAGCTGGCCGGGTAAGTTATGAAAAATTTGCTGTTGACTTTTTGGCTTACTTTGGTTCAGTTATAACGCCGCTTGTTAGCGAGGTGCGCCATTTTCACCACCAATTTTCATAAAGGTCAACTGTATTTTTTACTGCTATCCGTTCTTAGCTGGATTTTTTTATACTGCTATTTGTTTTCTTCTTGCTGTTTGGATAAATTTGTATTAATATGGGCCAGAGGTTTGTAAATGTAGGTCTTGATTATATCAATGTCTCTACTAACTTTGTGGTCTGCGTGCTTGAAGACTTGAATTTTAGACCATGCTTGTAGCTATAAGTGTTGACTTGCCTCTTAGTTATGTAGGATATAATGGAAGTCAAGGGTTCCTATTCTAAGAAGTGTATTCAGTATATCCTTGTCTTTGTGATCACGATTAAATTTGTCTAAATAGTTTCCTTTGAACAAAGCGAACTTTAGGTGTTGGCACATCCAGCTTTTTTTCTTGTTTCTGCTTCTTTTGACCTTGATGTGTTTGTACCTTGAAGAATAGAAAGATTATTATGTTCTAATCTGTGAAATTCCTTGGAGGGCCTTCCTCTTGTGTGAAATCATTGTTACATTCTCTGTCCTTATATATATTTATGTACTTATGTATATATCTCTGTACTTGTATGTATTTAAAAAGTGCTTGTAATGATCTTTATGTTATGTACTTATATATATATATCTCTGTGCTTGTATGTATTTAAAAAGTACTTGTAATGATCTTTATGTTTGCAGGTTGTAGTATCATGGAATCAGTTTGCTCGAAATTTGAAGGAGGCTTTTCAAATTTACAAGGAAGCTAAGCAGGTTTGTGACTTCATCTTCCTTAACATGGGTTTAATATTTGTTTCTCAGTTTCGTTTGTTGTTTCCAGGTTTTTACATGGCTTGTGTCAGGGATGCTTGTTCAGTACAGTAAATGGTCTGTGTCCTTTCTAGTTATATGCAGTTTTAGTCCTGTTGGATGGCCACTATATTAAAGTTTGCTTTGGTTTAGTCATTTTTTAACCAATCATTATGCCGAGCAGATTTCTGTATGGCTTGCTGCAAGTAGAATGCTTTCTTAGTTTTATTGGGCTTGAGATGCTTTTGCTGGCTTGTAATGATATGGTTTGCTTTAAATTTCCTTAATTCGGTAATCTCTTCCATTTCTCCTGCATGACTGTGTTGGTACTGTTGGTACTATCTATTTCTTGCTTTGCGTACTACATGGATGTAACTGCATGCATGCATGCATGTATGTATGTATGTATGTATGTATGTATGTATGTATGTATGTATGTATGTATGTATGTAT
>QQSS02231614.1:0-10225 GCA_003687565.2 Craspedacusta sowerbii | reverse complement strand
AAGACGGCTCTCTCGAAAGCAAACACGGGCGTGAGAGAGAAATATATATATATATATATATATATATATATATATATATATATATATATATATATATATATATAATTGTAATTATAATTATATAATTATATATAAGCATATAAGTACATATAAGTACCTATATAATATATAATATATATATAATATACTATATATAAAAGGGTATATAACAACTCTATGGTTCTCCTCTGCACGGTGACCGTGGGCTTCACGTCAAGTTTTGCCTGAGGCGCCAAGCATGTTGCCAACTGCTCCGACGCCGGCAAACACATCAAAGCAACGCAAACCACAGCTTCCTGCTTCGCTAAGAGGGTTCACATCCAGCCAGCAGAAACCCACTCCTATCAAACGTTTCCTTTCTCCTGGCTTAACAAGTACGAAAGCTAGATCGAATATTTTACAGTCGAAAGCCAATGTCATCCATGTCAAGCCACCAGCTAACTGGCGAAGAGAAGCTAATAGTGTTGGTTCGACGATGGCTCCTTATTATTTTTAATTGGCAATTATTATGGGACGCGAGGACTTGCTTATGTTAAGGGATATATACGTAGACACGAATTTCGAGGCATCGACGGACCACTGGTGCTAGCACAAGCAAATGCGTTATACACAAGTTGTGATGCTGTATAGCCTGAGCTTCCAAATGAATTGCAAACACAACGCAATTCAACTGAAATTCTAACTACTGAGCAAACATATTACACCTGTCATCATCGAATGTGACATGGCAAGTTAGAGCCGCCATAGCCAAAGCTCCACCGTGGGTAAAACGAAGAATAGAGTTTAACTATGGTTTAGCTATATAGAGTTTAACTTTGGTTACCATGGCGAGCTGCAAATAGAGCGAAGCATACAACAAATTGAATGTGTGCGCTGATGACAAACCGATCCTGCTTATTTCAGGTCGAAAAATTGGATTCGAACGTTCGAACTATGCGTGGTAAGGTCCTGCTTATGACGTTAAAAGAATCTACAGAACACAATCTGGGGTCTTTCAATGATCTGACCTAACTACGGCGTTTATTATGGCAGTATGGAATCAAAAGATGGCGTAGCAGGGCTATATAGGATGAGAATTCGGTCCGACCGATACGATCCTAATACCTGTACCAAAGAAAGCAAAATGGGATACTACTTTGGACAAATTTGCAATGACAACACAGCATGAAAGCTATACAACAAAAACTTAGACAACGTGAACGAGATCAATAAAGATGTTACTGATGTCGCGTTTGGCAATGGAGGTGATGCGGCTTCCAGGGTATTCCGCGAAAACCGCATTGCAAAAGTAGGACAATAATAGGAACTTCGAAAGTCAGAACGATGGGTTTCCAATGAAAAAGTTAGAAAGGAGAAAATGTCCAATATCGTGAGAGCGATGAAGAAGCAAAGGTTGAATATCCTTGGATTAAGTCAAATGAAATGGAAAAATGCTTTTTCAGTTATCGTGTGAAAGTCGAAAGTCTGGGCTTCCAATGTCATAATAGAATAAGGAAAACCTGGATAACAGAGCAGATTGTCAAGAAAATGGAAGAAAAACGAAAAGCGAAACAAAAAAAAAATCAACACGGAGGTAGGTAGGAAAAATGTATAGAAGGCTGGACAACAAGTTTAGAAGAATAACAGAGAAAACTTATGAAACTTCGTGGGAAGAAACATGTGCAAATACGAAATTACAAGAGAAAGAGTGAAAATGGACTTGCTTTATGCTAGAATCAAAGAGATAACTGACGGGAAAAAAAACAAGTAATAAGAGACTAAGGTCAAAAACGTCATTGGGAAAACACAATTTGGATTCAGGAAAGGATGGGGCATGTAGCTTTCTGGAAAACTGGAATAACTGTTAGGCTATATGTACTCAACGCTACTTGTACACTCGCTCTTGTTCTTCTGCTGCTGCTTTTGCTGGTGCTGTTGCTATCACTTGCTATACCATCGTCATTTATAAAAAAACTTGCCATAACGAACCAACTCCAAATATGTACTTAATACTCAATTAAACGAAATCTTCTTACTTGTCAGGTAGCTTCCTGACATAAATATATATGCGTGAAGATGCCCCAAAATATCACTTGACGTAATCAATGATGTGGTAGAAGATGTTAGAGTAGGAGGAGAGCTGGTCAAAGATGTCAAGTATGCTGATGACCAAGTAATGATGGCACCGACGGAGAGCGGACGACAAAAAAAAAATGGACGCGTTGTACAAGACCGGCAAAGAGCATGAAATGAAGACCAAGGACAAAAAGACTTAAGTCACGAGAAGATGCAGAGACGGAAGCAAACGAGAACGAGACAATGTTATCAACATAAAGGCGGATGGAGAAGCAACTGAGCAAGTGAAACAGATTCATTATTTGGGTTCAAACATATCAGATGACGGTGCTTGTACTGAGGAGATCAAGAGCAGATTTCAATGGCTAAGAGCGCATTTAGCAAGAGAAGAGAACTTTTTTCAAGACGACTGAGCCAAGATCCGAAGAACAAAGTAATACAAACCATAGTTAGGAGCGTTGCGATGTACGGATCAGACACATGGACATTAAGAAAGTACGAGAGAAACATACTGGAAGCTTTTGAAATATGGACGTGGCACAAAATGGAGAAAATCAGATGGAAGAATCACAAGACCAATGATTATGTGTTAGACCTGGTTAAAGAGAAAAGAACCATGTTAAGCAGTGTACTAGAAAGAAAGAAGCAATGGCTTGGACACATCTTAAGAGGAGAGAGCCTTGCGAAAGAAGCAATCGAAGGACGAGTGGGAAGGACTAGTGGGAGCGACGAGAAGGGGACGCAAACCGCGTATCATGCTGTTAAATGACATTCAAGCCAACGAATCTTACGAAAAGATGAAGCAAAGAACCATGGATAGCGTATTGGAAAAACTGGAATGCCAAAACCTGCTCTAGGACAGAACACAAATGAACGAATGAATCAAAGAAAGCGACCTTTTTACAAGATGCACTTAGCAAACATATTGCAGCTGTAAAATACGATAAACGCGATAGAGACGCATCTTAGCACGTCCGAAGCAGGCAGAAGAGCATACGGCTTTTACGCACGTGGCCTGAGTGCACCAACACAACCACGAAGCTCAGCTAAGCCGCACCGAGCTTTTCGCGAGCTTGCAAAACGCGCATATACAGGAAAGATGCTATTGATTACACTCTACAGCTTTAATCAAAGAATTTCGCGCCTCGACCGCCATCCAGGCACGAAAATCATAGAAGACGCACAGTTGTCTAGATAAAATGCTTTGTCGAGTTACCTTCTTCACTTAACGTCGCTCTCGAACATACGCTGATAGCGAGAACAACTACTAAAACGAGAATTGAAAGTTCTCGCTTAGAATCTTGATGCAATGGGTCTCCGGGAAGGACACGTCTTCCCCAGAATTTGCAAGCAATCAAGGAGCTGACTAGGCTTGCAGGGCGAAAGCGATATCAGACCTGCAAGTCGAGAAAACCAGTGATAACTTTGAACCAAGAATTTGGGCCACATACTAAGACCAGAATATTTTCCAAGCACCCACCTTGACCATGAAGTCAAACACGTCACACTTCGTAAAAAGTCTCGACGAAATGACCAATACGACACCCATAACGGTGACAGCCCAACATTAAACCTTCCTCCGCATAATCAGCGCCAATTAAGAGCAATTTTTTAACCTTTAACCTCATAGGCTCCAATCCCGGATGAAGCACACACACAAAAATGCCGTAAAGACAGCGCCTTTCGTACAAGGCAAGGCCTCATACATCACGTCTCCTCTTCGGATAACTACTAACGCAGCTGCAGCAGGCCAAAGATTGTGCTCATGCTGGTCCATCGTGGCGGCAGATATGATGTTGGCGCATTTTCGTCAGCCGAGCAAGTAAAACCCCCGATTCAGACCCAGTCCCTAAATTGCGTACTCGTTCCGGGTGAAACTGCGTGCTGCGGTTTATGCAGATGCATCCGGGGGCTAACATGAGAGACCTGCCTCTGAAATCAGCAAGCAAGTGTGAACAGCACGTAACATGCAGCCCACGGCCTAGGACCGGAAGCAACCCAATTTAAGCTATTCATACTCTTCAAGCGCTGACTTTTCGAAGTCTCGATATTCCATGTCAACTCTTACCCAGAAGTCAAAAAACGCCAGTGCCAGAGTATCATTATCAGTAATAAGCATTCACCCCTGACTGCCGAAAACATATAAGGGGAAATACAAACTAAAATCATACCGTGCCCTCTGGGTGGTCATAGACTGATCTGCCCAATGGGAAGCGAGCCACCATAGATCTGCCGTACCAACTGTTGCACATTCGCGTGGAGCTGATCGAAAGCGTCAGACCACGCGGCGATGCCAAGTGCGATAATGCTTCTAAAACGGACACGCGCCAAGCAGCGAAGCATTTACTTTGAGTAAAAGGAATACAAGCCAGGCTTGTCTGCACCTCAATAACATTAAACATCTCAGAGATCTTTCGTTAAGCACACTAATACATACGGTCTACAGCCCAATTTACACTTCGGAGACGCTTAACACATGACGCATTATTTATCCCACTAGTACCCTCCGGTAAGTGCCTGGAGCAGTTTACTCCCACTGGAATGTCCGAGAACGTCGTTAAGCCCAATTCATACGTCGAAGACGCTTTACGCATGACGCAATATTTTAGCTCACTGGCCTGCTCTGGTATTTGCGTGGAGCAGTTTACTCCCACTGGAATGTCTGCGAACGTCGTTACTCCCACTGTAATGCCGGCGCATTATGCCCAACTCATACTTCTACGCGTAGTCGCTAGTCTAATTATGAGGGAGGGTTAACGGACAGCCTAATTGCCACGGCTATTGACCCGAAGGGCGCTTCGGGAGCGCGACCACTTGGATGAGCAGGGGAACGCAGCGTCTAGGGTAAAAAAGAAAAACTAAATCCATCTCAAGAGTTCGTCATCCGCTTCCCTTGTCCTCGCACCCCAGGCGTTTGCCAACGGTTGCCAACGTAATGTGCCGGCATTCCTAATGGGAGTAAGGACGTTCGCGGACATTCCAGTAGGAGAAAACTGCTCCGCGCACATACCAGAGCAAAGTAGTGAGATAAAAATTGCGTCATGCGTAAAGCGTCTCCGAAGAATGAATTGGGAATCAAGTGTTCGTCAACCGTTTCCATTGTCCTCGCACCCCACGCGTTTGCCAACGGTTGCCATCGTAATGCGCCGGTTGCATATTTTGACTTTCCAACGCGTATGCGTGGCTTACGGAAAGATACGGCGCTGATTGGCTGGCCTCGCTGCGAATCCTGCAAATAATCACGATTATTTCGACGCCGACTTAACGGTGACCTAAATGATGGTCAATAAAAAACGCAAGTTGGAGGTTGTACGAGGCAGGTTTTCACTTATTTTGCATGTAGCTTAGAGGAAAAAAACATGCATTACTAAAGGAAAACAATGTCGTCCGCCATGGGGTTGGTTTGAGTTTGCCCAATGTCAATCACTGTCACTGTCTGAAGTTGCGTGACCCTATGCAAGTAAGTTCGATTAACTTTCATCATCAGTAGTGTACGTATATGTCTTTCCATCAACGGAATCGCACGATGTCTCTCCAACAAGGGAGCTTTATAATCCTTTTTTATGTGCGGATCTACACGCATGCATATCTAAAATTGCTTAAAATCATCGAATTAATCGCAATCGCATTTGTTAGGGTTTGATAGCGTGAAGTATCTCGCAGTATGAACAAAGTAATCAAGTCATCGTTCTTTGGAATATCTTTTTCTGAGGTGTAACTCAAAGGTGTACCAGATAACTGGATGGTCAGATCGATAAACCCAAAAAATTCTGAGAGTTTGTGTCACTTGCAGTATTCGTAATCTTTTTTTTTTTTTTGAATGTACGTTTGGTAATGTACATTTTAAAAAAATTTTAATCAGAAATAAGGAAAACTTTAAAAACTGAAGCAGTGGCTAACCTGATTTAGAGGCGAATTTCAGAAACTAAATAATGGAGCAAAAATTCCTATAGTAGCCCTAAGTCATATGGAGTTCTTTCGACCAAGGTTTCTTAAGCAGAACATTAAAATCCTTGTACCAAAGTAAATGAAAAATTACTTGCAAGATTACTGGTGGCCAACATAGCATTACGATGACTTAGAAAAATTTTATAAACTAGGTTTCCAGGCCTCTTTGCTAGGCACAGACCTGTTGTGTGGAGATGTGCTCGATCTTTTCATGCATAAATGCGATGGCTATTCTGCTGTCCGAACTCTTTCAATTCGTTCCATGACCAGTCACATATGCAATGTACTTGCGTGCAGCTCCAGGCATTTGGTTTTCAATGTAGATGCCACCTTGCCAATCATATCTTTGCCACGTTGAATGTCTGCATCCGGAATTCCATTCGCTGCACTTTGAGCTTTAAACAATATTCAGTATGGTCCACGTAAATTGTACACATATATTTCAACAACAGCTGAACATAGACAATCTTGCTCGAAAGGTAACTGAGAATGCAAAAGTGGCGCTGAAACTTTCGATTGGGCGAACTGCAAAAGGCAGGTAGTGTAGAATTTTGTCGTGCACACAGAGTCCACAAACGCAACAGGATTGCGTGCTTTGACTATAGAAAACACTGTCTTTAAGCAAGCGAACAGTAATTTTGCTGAAGTTATTGGTGCTATGACCACTGTGAGAAAAACTCTGCGAAGTCAAAAGCAACAGAGTTCCCATAATTTCTACTACTTTTGTAGCCCGTCACACCTGTTTTGGTATTTGTTTGCTACTTGTGACGAAAATGTTTCAGCATACGCGAATGAAGCCTCTTCCACTGACTTGCAGAAGTATTCTTCTGAATTCACAAATAAGGGCATAGGAGTAAGATCAAAGTCTTTTTATGATTTGCATTTTCCTTAGACTTTTAAACGAAATTGTGAATAGTCAAGTGGCATTTATTAGCCTCAAACATAGGAATTCTAAAATCTGCAGCAGGTACGTTGACAAGACAAGTAGTCTGCACTTAACCATCAACCGTCTTGAAAAAGAAAATAATTCGTGGAACATGTTCGCTTTTTTTTCTATTCTGCTGCTTGCGTTTCTTACGACCGTACTTAACGAGCTCTGCTTGTTTGGCATCACTGCATGGCTTACTTTATACAAAGTAAGCCATGCATTACTGTCATCAGTGAGGAAAACTTGTGATCACACTGACCACCAAATAGGTTGTTACTGCATTTCTTAGCCAACATTATTAGCATAGCCAGAAAGAGATTGCTCAATTGCTATCGCAACTGAAAATATTGTTCGCCATTGGAGGAAAAAGCACGTGCGAGTTGAGTTTCCCGCGGTTCGATATTCTGAGCATAGTTCGCCCCCTCTTGCGGTGGCAACCAATCGCTTGCGCAGATAATCGTAAGCCGCGCATACGCGTTGGAAAGTCAAAATATGCGCGCCGGTTTTCCAACGGGAGTAACGACGTTCGCGGACATTCCAGTGGGAGTAAACTGCTCCGCGCACATACCAGGAGCATGCCAATGGGATAAATATTGCATCATGTTTAAAGCATCTCCCAAGTATGAATTGGGCTTACATCCACCAACTTTCACATGCAAGGAGAACATGCTGATCAGTTCGCCTCTCATCTAACTAGAATTTCATCTTTCACTGGAACGAGTATATACTTCGAGCCAGAGATGTCTTCAACATTATTTTTGTGAGTCTTGCTACATCCCCCCCCCCCCCAAAAGAAAAAAAACAAACATGAAAAACGCGTTGAATCTATGCATATTCTACGCGATTTGGAAAACAAGTTGGCAAACATGCAATTTTCCTTTGGTCTTGTCGGCCAGAATATCGGCGTCGGGACCACGCCCGAGGAGGCACCTCTAGGTCCTAGCAGCGACAAGAAGCTTTTGTGCGCAGAGAAAGCCATCCGTCCACCCGACCAGCAATTGCGGGTCCCGCTTTGTCCAAAGTGGCTTTCTCCAATTGCGTTTACGATCGGATCCGGATTGCATTTGATTGCCGGCCAAATGCAACTTGCCTGCTTTGGAATACTTAGGTTTATATATAAGACGATGAACTGCCTGGAGTAAATTTACCGATAGAAATAAAGGCAAAGTAGTTGAATACGGCTTTCGGCTCGGCTACTCCTGAAGTAGTTGCAGACAACTTTTTTGCTGTGCCCATATTGACACCTACGTTCGGGTATTAAGGATGGACGATTGATGAGGTCGAGACGCTTGATATCAAAACGCGCAAAATTACTAGTTTTGACAGGGAATGTGGCACTTACGCTTGGTTCAAACGTCCCACTTCTGCAGCCTCGAATGCGATTTCATTAAATTCGACTGCAGCTCCGCAGAGCTTGCCGATCTGTAAAATAAATTCCGCACGCAATCAAGAACTGGTTCAAACGTCGCACTTCTGCCGCGTCGAACTAAAATCCTTCAATTCGACGCGGCAGAAGTGCAACGTTTGAACAGAGCATTAAAAGCGATGCAGATCGCCTGCATAATGAAGGTAGCCGAAGACCGACAAGAATATTCTCTGCATATTAATCAAGATTACTAGCCGCTTATAACAAATCTATTCCGAAGGAAGGAACTGGAGAATGAAAAGATATGTACGGTATCACCCGGATCCCCGACGAAATACGGGGTGAGTCTGATATCGATCACCAAGTTTATTGTGCTCAAAGAAAGTTGCGAAGCCGTTTACTAAACTAATTACCTCAAAGCGCAGCGATGCATTTTACAACAGATGTCTACCAGGATACGTCGCGAGAAAATTACAAAGGACATCAGCAGAAGATACGACCCACAGCTTATCATGACATAACGTCAAATTTATGCCCGCGCATTTTGACGCTTTGACAACGCAGGACTAGAACAAGAGACTCCAACTAGAGTACAAACAAAAGAAACGGAACGCATTGTCAGCGAACCATGATCGAATGTAGACTGTGCAAGCTGAAGCCAGAAAATGCAAGCCATGTTATTGCTGGTTGTGAGAAGATAGCTACCAGGTACTACCTGCCTCTAAGGCATGGCGTTGTTGCGAAGTGCCTATATGCAATGTCATGCATAGAAGGGAGTGGGCCCTTGATACCATCGCGGAAGAAGCACAAACCGACTCGAACCATCGAGGACACGTTCGATGAGATAATGAGTTTTGGTGGAACGTCCCGATTGGAACGTGCACGAAGACCAAACACAACAGACCAGACATGGTTGTGTGGAATCGCAAACGCAAGCACAGCACGATTATTGAAGTATTGCGTCCACTTGATATTAACATAAATACAATAAAAACCTAAAATATAAATACATACGGACATTTCATACGCAATACACAATGCACGCAACATGACTGAAAGTTTACCTTCATCCCGGTAATTATTGTAGCCACGGTCTATGTCGTGGATTGATACACGACAACAACTTTGACAGATATGGGTACTAGGTTACTGCATGTACATAGTATTGTCTTACATGGTCGCAGTTGCTAACCTTTCTTGCATTTACCCTTCAGTCTTGTCCCCAACCACATGGCTATAACGGCTGCTAAACGATATCGTCGCATTTTGAACTAGCTAACGCAGATTATATCTGGAAGCATGAGTATTTCGGGATCGGTGTTACGATGATATCGTTTAATGTTGTTATTGCAATTTGCACCACTCAAGGTTTATCTTGATAGTACTCAGTCCATTTGTTTTGTCCAGGCGTTGCTTAATTAAATTATATCTTGACTTTGCTACAAACCGGGAAATTAAAAACTTGTAAACAGTCACTAGTCTCTCAACGCAACCGTCTATTTGATACGAAACCTAACGCACAACCTTAGGGAGCTGGGATTTAAAGCATAACGCATCTCCAGAGACTCATACGAAAACTCAAAGTGATCATGACTAGACAAACAGAGAAAGTTGCAAAAGCTTTCTTGAAATTCAAGATGCAGTATAACAGTCTTTGAACTGTCTGGCTGCTTGCCTTATCTCATTCCAGGTAGTAATCTTAATGAAGAAGTTTATGAACCCAACCAACCCTTGATGTATTTTCTGACAGCAACCTTTTATCTTTCTACCCTTGTACATACATACACACATAAATACATACATACGTATGGCTATATACATACATACATACATACATACATACATACATACATACATACATACATACATACATACATACATACATACAT
>QQSS02231603.1:0-5000 GCA_003687565.2 Craspedacusta sowerbii | reverse complement strand
CAACGACAACAGTATATTCGGGAAAAATGTTTGACTGGGCAATGGTCGGCAGCACTATGGAATAAGACATCATGAATAAGTAAAAATCTCACTTAGCAGCAGAATGCGTGAACCATTCAACCTAATTTAGTAAACTTGAGAATACGCATGAAGAATTTCAGATCCTTGGTTGAGTCAGGACCTTGACCATGATTGCAGATAAAGGTTCCGTAAAGCCTCTACTGTAACCTGGCATACATGAAAAGAGGCGGCTCATGGAAAGTCAAAATCAATCACAAACAAAACTTGATTTTTGAGGAATACAAAATCACACACACGAGCACCAGACAAAAATATCCATACACAAAATCATACTAGACATTGCATATGTATGATCGCGATATACCTATAATATTTGACACGAAAATATAAAATTAATATGATGCTGGGATACGGATAAAGGCTCTGCATCAGTACTTATGTGCACTTCTACCTTAACTAAATATCATAACAGAGCTAGCTGGCACTTCTCACTGAAATGAACTGAGCAAGCGGTTTGATATCACGAAGCAAAAGCTGATGTATCACCCAACGCACAATTTATGAAAAACTTGTCTAAACGGGCTACACATTCACCACTCAGCTTTAATATGTATAGCTTAAGTTAAGCAATAAGCCAGCCTAAAGACTACCCAACTATGATTTTAAAAAAAAACAACAACTTTCTCATGAAAAATTCAAGTGAATGCAAAAGAAAACAATGCCATGTCTAGAAACCATGCAACAAGGTGAGGTCTGATGGCATATCGCAGTCAGCTAGTCTGCACCATATACTGTATTACTAGTGGCACCATCAGTTATGACAGATAATTCATAACTTGTATTATTTTTTAACTGCTGTGAATGCTCAACCACAAACAAACAAACCTGGAAGAAATGCTAGATTAGTTTCTTAAACTCAAAAGCAGGAGTGTACACACATCTACATAGAATGCATATTAGAGTTCATATCTTCAATACATGACTGATGCCACAGGCTCGAAATAAATTCATATATCACAATTAATCCACTCTAATCTTCTATGGATACTCAGGAAAAACGTATCAGTAAGATGCTGGCTGCCCTACAATATCAACATATCCATGTTTTCTATACTTGCTTAAAGTATATGATTGGTTTTGTGCAGGTGCTGCCACACCAAAGCCAAAAACAGAGCTATGTGAAATGCATGCGAACAATACAACAAGACTATGCCTCAAACGACGCATGCTATATTGATATTCGCACATAGATAAGCAACTAAATGGTTCTAGTAACTTACTTGCATCAGCCAGGAAAGCTTGCGCTTGGAATCTAGTAAAAGAGTTAATTGTTACTTCCACTTCATAGCCAAACTTCATATCCTCTGGCTGCACTTTTTTAAGTATGAACTCATAATCAGCTGAAGAACGATAAAATACATCAGTTCTGTCTTTAAAGATTTCAGCACCAGCATCAGGCTCAACAGCTAAAGCACTGTCGAGTTTGTACACTTTTATAGCAGTTGATCCATCTGATGCAACTTCAAAACTCCATACAAATTTTGCTTTCTGTGTAGTCCTATTAAATACTGAAAACAAAATTTCTGTGGGAATCTGAGTACTTGGACTAAATCCATCTTCTTGCACAAATTTGAATCTGAATGATACATCCTTCGAGAGTGCTCCATAAACAGTATTGTCCACAGCAGTGGATTTTAACTCATCTTTTGCAAGGCATCCTAAATTTCACAATAGACTGGTTAGAAGTGAGAGCGATATGGAAAAAAAAACTGTCGGATTGTTGTTACATTTCAGGCAACCAGCAGTTTGTAATAACCTTATTTGAAGAAAGCTTTATGCTCAAAACTGCTCGATTCAAAATTTCATCAAAGTAAAATAAGACACTAATTAATAGGAATATAGCTCGGAAACAAAAAAATTTTCAACATGCGGCTATGCGGTTATTGCGAAAAATGACAATTCTGCTACGCTATCAAGCTGCGTTCCTAGATCGGCACAGTTTTTTTTTTGTATTTTTTTTTTGTTTTTTTTTTTTGTTTTTTAACATAGCTTACACACAAATCTAATGCGCAAGTTAGCACGCATATGGGATCTCGCTAACCTTCAACAAAACACAGCCACAAGGCAACTCTGAGGGAAGCAAATTTCCTTCTCCTCCACGGCGTCTCCGAAGGCATCGTTTAATTACGTTTCTCAAAACCCAAGTGCTCCCAGTTCAAAATGACTTCGTAATTCAGTACTGAAGCAATCGGTAGCACCAGGAAGTCCGTTTCCAAGGTGAATTGAAGAGAACCGCACAGCTCTAAACGCATGAATCAATGTTTGGGCAGCTTCCACTTGAAATCTCGCACCCACAACCAGATGGTTATTCCCAAGCTCTCAAAAGGAAACGCCAAGTCGGAAATGTTCACGCAACACGTGGGTGCAAGATTCGACGAAATAATAGCTGACTACCAAGCCCTTGTCATTGCAAAACGCACTTGAGAAAATAAACCATATCCCGAACCTTTTGACCCGCATTCCAAAAATTCCTATTTTGTAGGGCATAGTGCAAATGCTGAGCTGCTTAGTCAGTTTTCTTTGCTGTTGTCGCAAGTCGGAGACATTTTAAAAAGAGTCTAAATATGGTCAAAGTGTACTTAAAATTGAACTTGCCTAAAGGTCTTGCACAAAAAAAAAAAAAAAAAAAAAAAAAAAAAATGCAGTCGTAGCGAAATCCACGTTAAATTAAAATTTAGCTGCTGAGTCCCGAACTACAAGGGCGACTGGACTAGAGCAAACGCTGCTTGAATAAGCAATTCTTTAAGTAGACATAAGTGAGGCTTACATTTAAAACTTGCATTCAAATAAGAAAAGACATTAAGAATAGCATGAGCTTGTATTAAATTAGGCTCCTTTGAAAACAGAATTTCATTGCCTATCTTCAGAGTGCTCGTTCTATACTCGGCCATATGGCATCCCATTGCAATCAATTACAATATTACATTTTTGCAATATTACTAGTAACAACTTAATCCAAAAAATGACAAATAAATTTCCTGCATAGCCACTGCTGCTGCTCCAGTGCTACTTCACGGTGACTTACGGGGCTCCATGAAAAATGTTGCTTTCTCGGAGAACCATGCATCTTAACTATGATCTGAACTAAATGCAGCTTCTTACTTTTGTGCTTTATCCTTCTGCTCCGAGTATATCTCTTATTGGCACGAGCGAACTACTTTTACATAAAATATTACATATTGACCACCTGCGTACCCTATTGAGATTTGAATTTTAGTAAGATGTTTAAAAGTTATATTAGCGACCGGAAGATAATCACTTACTAAATAATTATTTATGTTGCTTCTTAATTTCAGCGATAGTTTCAGTGCATGTGTTTTAGTCCCACAAGGTGAAGAACTTTCTAGACGGAAGCCAGTGACAAACCAAATGAATTGCTAAGAGTTTAACGTTGATTAACATACCGTAAAGCTACCACTTACTCCTTAAACTGCGATTTGATCAAGCGACATGCCGGGACGGTCAATATGCTGGCTTGACAGCAGCGTACTTTAATTAATTGTCTTGGAATCATTCGAATATTATTTGATGGAAAATTTCAATTGCTTCAGGATTGCTTGACCTTGTTAGAGTTTGGGCTTAAGTTGGTCTTATGGTAGTGGTTAGGGTTTGGGTTGCACGGGTTTGGGCTAACGTTAGTCTTATGGTAGAGGTTAGGGTTGCAGTCAGGCTAAGCCACAAACAAACATAAATAAATAAGTAAACAAATAAATAAATAAATAAACAAAAAGCATGCCAACAAAAGCTTCTCCGTCGGTCAGCATTTTCTAAGCCCAACTGCCGCGAGGTTACATTATATCAGACCAATCGCAAACGCGTTTACTGAGGAGTAACCGGTAGATGTACTCTGTCTTAAGGTTGGCAATCATCCGCAACTGGTAGTCGTATTGCTCGCCTAGTCACTATTGGCCATAGTGTACCTGCTTAAGATTTTTGCTGAGGTATCGAAAGTCTTGACTCGATCTGCCAAGTCGTTTCATCAGCACCTGGCACGCGACAGAAAGGGCAAGGGTGCTTTTTGGTTTTAGCCGGCAGGTTTGAGAGAAAGAGCTTTTGAATCATGAGTTTTGAACAATGTAGTTGCAATTCGCGCTTTATGGGCGTCTGCCATTCGCCATTTCAATTTATACGGTACTCAGACCCTCAAATCATATTCTAATAGGTTCAATGCTCTATAATTTTCTAGGGAACATAGCTTCATTGCTATATTCGCTCGCGTAACACAATCATGGTTCGTTCACAGAGTTTCAAGAAAGAACCATTGGAAGTCAGTTACCGCGATCTCAGAATGTCTATAGCCATCGCTATATAGTCTTTTTTTTTTTGAGATACGGACAATCTGAACATGGAGCAAAACCTAAATGTACGAGTATCTTCGCGTCCGAAAATACAAACACTACGTAGCATAGTTGCAAAAGGTTTTGTTACAAGGCCTTTAAGTTCAGCAGGACGAGCAAAGTACACGTCATTAACAAGGCCTTCTCTTTTTTTTTTTCTTTCTTTTTTTTTTTTGGGGGGGGGGGGTGTTTTGTAGCTATTCGCCATCGAAATTATTACAAACATAGGATAATACATTTCGTAATGCACACAAATAAGACAGATGCCATCAGTAAAGTTTGCTTGCCTCCGGGCATAAATCCCCTAGAAGACCGTGGGTTTTTCTAGGGGGCACCATTAGCAGAGTTCATATTGCGTGATGGTTCCCGTCAATGACAAGACAAGACAAGACAAGAATCTATTTTTCCCAAAGAGCATACAAAAAAATATATAAGTAGCCATAAACGAAATAAAATAAAATGCAAATTGGGAAGGGGAGCTCTTCATAGCAAAGCTAATCGGAGCTGAAGAGCCCCCATCATACTTCTCGTTAGAAGTATGCAAGTTCTTCCTTCATTCAAAAATCGCGAAATAGAAATAAA
>QQSS02231602.1:0-19866 GCA_003687565.2 Craspedacusta sowerbii | reverse complement strand
TCATTTTTTAATGGAGAGCCGCCATGGCTCTTCCTTTGCAGGTCTAGCTAGTCATCAAGTTACACATGAAAATTATGTAAAACACTGATGACTTTGCAGGTAGCAGGTTGTGGTTTAGATATTTATTGTTTCTAGCTTTATCAAGTGGCCAAACCTTTAAAGCAAAAACGCTATGAGCCATATCCCCATGCATCCCATAATCAAAAGCCTGTGGCTTCTTGTGGAAATTCAAGCCCAGTAGTTTTAGTTTGAAAATAGTCTGTGTGTAAATAGTGAAAATAGTTTGAAAATAGTTTATGTGTTTTACTCATGGTGTGAAAATAGTTTATGTGTTTTACTCAAAGACCATATGCTTTTTTTGTGTATCTTCTGAGGCCTACTTTAGTAGAGGGAAGAAGGAAGAGCTGTTGCTTGTGTCTGGCCTGTGTACCTCTATGGTATTTTCAGGTTAGTTGATAACTAGGGTGCCATGTAACAGATTTGAGTTTTGGTATTTTATGCAGCATCAATTATATTTTTGTTGTAGTTATTAAAAGCCATGCTCTTTTTTGAGGTATAAGCCTTTCATATGACTTTGGTTATAGGCCAGAGATCACTATCATCTCAGCTGTACCTATGAATTCACTAGCTTCTGGTGCTAAAGCTAGTTCTAACCTGGTATCAGAAGCTGTTAGTGTTGCTAAAGACAACCCCCAACTTCTTTCCAACATGGCTCAAGCTACTCAAATTGTTGCAGGGAAAGTTTTAACTGCTGGTATGCCTTCTAAAGACAGTCTGAAAAATTTATCTACTTCTGCTGCGGTTGTGCTGGGTCAACCAGATATTAGTTCGACTGTAGTGTCAATTTCTGCTACTGCTGCTTTAAAAGATAATGCGGACATAATTCCAAAGTCATTTAAAACTGGTAAATCTGCAGTTGCTTTGCTAGGCAAGCAAGGCGTAGGAGTGAAGCCTGAGGTTCAGAGTGTACCATCTTTTGAAGCATCTGTATATCAGGTCAACCCTGTGCCGTCTTACATCTCATTGCATGATAGTCCACCAATTAGAAAGCTTATCAATACGGATGTCAATCAAGTCTTATGTATAGGATTAGATATTCCACCACCTCCACAAAGTGAGCCACCCCCGAAACCTATACTGTCAGTAACGCGGAGTAATACATTGCCACTGAATTACCAGAGAGCACCAGTGATTGAAAAGGGCACTGGATCGTGTGATATTAATTTGGAGCATGTCGGTCATACTGAGAACGTTGAAGCCAAACCAGGCCCTTTGCGTCCTGCGCCACCTCCGCCTCTGAAGTCTCAGGGATCACCAGCCACTAAGCATTCTTCTAATGAAAGCAACGACGCAGTTCCTGTACTACCATCCCTTCAGCCTGTTCGTCCTGCACCTCTTGCACCCATGAGAACGACAAGTATGAAGCACAGGGATTCTGAACAGTTAGTATCTTACTCTGTTGTTATTGCCTCATTTTATTGATTGTGGGAGTTCTCAATTTCTCTTTGTGTCTAAATCTGCAGTAGATTGAAAATTGATAGTCACTGGCTGTTGATGCCAGTCATGGCTACTTAGTTGTAGGGTTAAGTCTATATGTCTCATTCTAAAGCCTCATCCAGAAGCATTTCAAATTTAAAGCGGAATTATGCATTTCTTTTATTCCTTTAAAAATTGTTTAAGTGGGTGCTAGGACACCCTTAAGTACTTTATTTGCATAAAAAAAAATTTGCTTTTTTAAAATTTGTTTTACCATTCCTTGATATGCTTGCAAGAAACTCAGAGCTTGTGAGCTTGTGTTGCTTGCTATATTTGATGAAAATAATTTGCTCGCAGAATGTCTATTTGGGATCTGTTGGAAATTGTCTTTAAGCCGTCTTATTTTTCTGATTTTCTTTCTTTTTTGTTTTTTAGCAAAGGGCCTGGAATCGCTCGGTCTTCAACAATGCCTATCAAGCCTTTCCCCCCTGCCTCCCCGCCGTCTAGGGAGGAACATGAGAAGCCACCATCACCAGAGGTTGTGGAGAAGTGTGGTCCAACAGTAATAAAAGCTAACAACAGTGCTTTATTGAAATCTTCTGCGGCTGTTTCTTCAAGAACTGTGACTAGCTTAAATGAAAACTTTTCGAGAAATGAGTATAATTCGAGAATAGATGCGGAAAGCTCCAGTCCTTTGTGTGAGGATTCTGTGTCACAAAAGGCGGATGACCGCAAACCGCCACCTGTTAAGCCAAAGCGTTTCTTCACTGAAAGCAATTCTTCTGTAGACCATAAGCCGTATAGTTTGGAGAGCATGGATCATAAGAATTCTGATGGTTCCTTGAAACATCACTCAGGCCCGAAAAAGCCTCCTCCTCCTGTTAAACCTAAGCTTCTCAAACGAGGAGGTCTCTCTTCTGGCGATTCGAAGCCTGTAGGAGCAGTTTTATCTGCGACTTCCGTCGATAGTGCAGATTTGAATGCTCCTTCAGTGTCATCAGTTGGAGAAAGTGACATGTCCCATTTGGACCAGGATTTTTCAAAACCCGTTGGCGACGAAGCGGTGAAACGTAAGTCGGCACCTATGATTATTATTGCAAAAAAGAATACGAAACCTATTGCAACGTTTATTGACCAAGGGGATGGTTTGCACACCTCGGACACGGATAGTTTAGTTGACAGCGAGGTTGCTCTTATGACAACAACTACTGAGGTCCTACTAAGAAAAAGCCTGAAAGATGTCTCAGATTTTCCTGATCAAGACTTACACACAGTTGAAAAAGTTGAAGGTGACGCGTCCAATTTAATTCCTACTGCAGCCATCCAAGATAATGATACACGTGAATTTGCCAGCTGCCAGGACGTTTTTGATGACAAATCTAATTCTGATAGTTATGTTCGAAGTGCTGCAACGGCAGACAGTGGTGTGCAGTCGCATGAGAAGTCTTGCGTTACGGATGAAACCCCACCATGTATGGTTTCTTCATCAAGGAACCCTTCCACACTATCCGACTTGATTGTTGATTCGACCGAGGCGTATGTTAGCCATTCGAAACAGAAGAAGCCCTCCCGTCCTGTTTCCTGTCCTTCTGTGGATAAGCCCAAGCTACGGAAAATCAAGTCTCAAACTCGTCGCACTCAAAATTCTCCGCCGTCATCTCCTCCACCCCCACCTATGTCTCCACCGATGGACCCTTGTGCCATTACAGATGTGGCTTCACTTGAGCAGAGAAAACCAGCGCGCCCTACAGCTTTGCCAATAGACAATGACAACCATCTATCCGCAGCGACCACGATCTCCGCTCGAACACCTGTTGAATCGTACCTTTTAACTTCTGCCTGTGCACCAGCCGTCTCTATCTCGGAGGGCAGTAGCTTAAGTCCCGACACTGATCTGAAATCGTTGGCTACGGGTCTTACTAGTTTGGATGCCAAGAAAATAGTCAAGCCTTTCCCTCCTGCTAACTTGCAGTCGAAGCCGGATCCTGCCGGTGTGGTTGTGGAGGATACTCAGAAACCCGTCAGGCCGAAGCCTCCTTTAAACTTGCGATCTCGGCATGATCTTGTAAAGCAGGCAAACATTTCTGCGGTACATGACTCCGGCGGAGAATCGACTCATGCTAGGCCAGCGCGACCTGCTGCGCCAGTTTTGGCCCATAAAGACGATGAGGAATTAGCATCTGAGCGGCGACCTAAGGGCGGGTTAATGGATACTATCATGGCTAGCATGGATCTCGGTGACCCGCATGCGGTTGTGCTTTACGATTTTGATTCGGTTAATTCCGAAGACTTGGCCGTACATGTAAGCTACTGCTTCTTATATGTTTACTGTCTGTCTCCTGTGCGATCGCCTTTCCTTTTTTTTTGGAGCCTTTATTCTTTGTTACACTGATTTCGCTTGTTCAAAGCAAGAAGCTAATTTTTTAACTTTTTAGTGGTGCTTTAAAATTTTGATAAGTTTGAGATATCGTCACTCGCAGTTGTAACTGTTCACCCTTTGATGAGATCCCCGTGACGATTGGCTGAGTGTTGGAATTTCTTGGTGTGATATTGATGGAAATTGGATTGGAGAGTCTAAACGGTTGGAAATTTTGTTAAAATGAATTAATTGTTTTTTGGGGGGTTGGGGCAACTTTAGGCCGGTGACGTAGTGCTTCTTAAAAATCGTCCCAACGATGACTGGTTCGTTTGCTCCTTCAATGGAAAGGAAGGACTGGTTCCATCGGCGTTCATGGAAGTTATTGTTGACCTGCCTTCTGAAGCAAGGGCTCAAGTGGAAGAGCAGGTACAACGTTAACCACTACAGTTTGAAAAATCTCATTCAAATATGCTGTAAAGAATTTGACTGAAGGCATAGTTCGTTTGTGAGCGTGTATTTTTGTGTGTTTGCTTGCGTTTCTTCTAAAGATTCTTCAAAATATAGTACTCAAGTGTTGACAAGGCGCGTCAAAGTTTTAAGCGAATGCCTTTTTCCTCCATCATGAAACTTTTTCTCATTCACGCATGGTATGTTTAGCTCGGTATTGAAGCAACCTTTGAGAAGAAAGGTGAGGCTCCTCTAAAGATATCGACATCTGATTCACCGGAAATGGTGGAGCTAATCACGACGCCGCACGCGATCGCCCTGCATCCGTTCGTTGCCATGAATTCAAATGAGTTGAGTTTCGACGCTGGCGACGCCATTATTCTCAGGAAGAAAGTGAGTGACGACTGGTTCGAGGGAGCGTGCAAAGGTTGCCATGGCGAGTTTCCCGCAAGCTTTGTGGCCGTCGTTTTGCCTTTGCCTGATGACTTTGTTGCTGTTCAAAAATCTGATCTCCTTACTGCTAAAGAACAGCTATCGCCGGCTTCAAAACCGAAAACTGCTGACGGGCATAGTGCTGTATCCGGGCCAAGATGTAGGGCCTTGTTCGATTACGAGAGCGCGTTGGAGGAAGACCTGCGCTTCAAGGCAGGAGATGTCATCAGGTTGCGTGAACATGTAAACGAAGAGTGGTTGCGAGGCTGTCTGGCTGCGCGAGAAGGAATGTTTCCGAAAAGCTTTGTCGAAATCATCGAGGACTTGCCTAAACTCGCGATCAGAAAGGACAGTGGCGTCCAGTGCGGCAGCGCTGTAAGTTCTAGCTAGTTTATCTCTCGCTTTTGTTGAACGATGTAACAAGCAGCAGTATGCTCTGTAATCCTTATTCAAACTTGCGAACTTTTTTAGTATTTTGATCTATTTTAAAGCTATTTCGCCAGACGAAACCTCTACTAGCCTCTAAATAGGAACTTAGGTTCTTGTATTCTGTGTCAGTCATCGCTTATTCCGTGCTGTTTCATTGCCGGCTTAATCAGTTTGACCACTTGCGTACGAATGAATTATGTTCATCCTTTGTTGAAATCGTCTGTTATTGTGGATTTAGGCTGATATTATTTTCTCCGCGCATCATGTTTGTTGATAGGCTATTCGCGATTCCACATTTAAGGCAGATCTGGCAACTCTTCAGGAATGCGTTATATTGCTACTTCGTGTAGGTGTACATTAAGGAAGCTCGGAGTATGATAAAATCTTCATCAATCGTTCTGTCGTTTTTTGAAGCAGTGCGTTTTGCAATCGCACCTGGATGAGGTAGCTACAGCGTTGAGAAAGATTTTTGGTTATTGTTTTGAACTATTATATTTCTTGCCGCTGGTATGAATATACCAGTATATATATATATATATATATATATATATATATATATATATATGTATGGCTATTGTGGTAATTGCATTGTAGGATGCCTTTTTCTGATGTTTATTCGCAGCCCGCTTTGAGCAGTCCGCAGCCTATTTTGCGAGCTCGGTTCGACTTCGAAGCGCGAAACCATACTGAACTGTCGCTAAGGACGGGTGACGTCATAGCTAACTGCGAGCGGGTGAACGAAGAGTGGTATCGAGGCGAGTTGGTTGGCAAGAAAGGGCTGTTTCCGATCATTTATGCTGAACCGCTTCCTGCCGGCGTTAGTTCATCGAGTCGTGCCTCGAAGGCTTCTTCAAGTTAGTTTTAAAATGACCCGGTTTTCTATTTCCTCACGGTTGAGTTTTCTGGAATTGAAACCAATTTTTTTCGGTCTTCAATCAGTGTGGCTTTTCTGATTATGATCTTTTTCGCGGTTGCGTGTACGCTGGCCCTCTTTATCTGGCGTCTTATTTTGTCGAGGTTACGATCCTCTTCATTCGTTCGAGTTCTGCTCTTTTACCGTGCGTGGTGCTCGATGAATTTAGAGGCAAAAGGTCAACAGGAAAAGAGACTTTCAGAAGATATAAGTCCAAAAGCTATCGCGCTATACGACTTCGAGCCTATGGATGACACGGAGCTGCGATTCAAGGTAAAAGATGTTGGAGCGATCGAGTTTTGTCGTCTGCGTTTGTGTCAATGTGTGTAGCCACTTTCCCGTGGTTGCTCCATTTTTTCCGTCAGTAGCGCCTCGCTTCTTTTTTCTCAATGGCCTCTGCTTTGTTGATTTACTTGTGTGAGCATCCGTATTAAATAGAACATCATACCTCTGTGCACTAGCATTTTTTCGCCTCTTTCTTTCACCTACAGGAAGGTGACGTGATCTATTTGCTAAGAGAACTTCCTGAAGATTGGCTGGAAGGTGAATTGTCTGGAGCCTGTGGCAAGTTTCCTTCTAGTTTTGTTGAAGTTGTCACGCCTCTTATTCATGCAAGTTAATGCATGCGTTGTAGTGCAATATCCCGCTGTGCGGATGTCTTTTAATGTAAATGTGGGGCGCGTTGTTTTGCCTTGCAGACCGTAACCTCGCAGTTTCTGCCCGCCTTGTGTATGCTTGTCTCGGGCGCCTATCTTGCATTATCAAATTGCGCCTATAGATAGATTTATGCAGTTAATGTTACAAAGGTCTTTTTTTGTGGTTCTGTGTATGGCATTGTATTGGATCGCTATTATAACATTCATGATGGCATTCAATTAGTCGTTTAAGGAATATAGCAACACATTACGCTAGGAGATTAAGTTTATGTTCTTAATTATGAGTTGGGTGTTGTAGATTCTTTATTCTTTCCTTTGCTCCCAACCCAGCTCAGTATCATGTCTTATAAATCTACTAACCACTTGTCTCGCTGCTTGTCTTCTTCCTGCCTGCCTGCCTGCCTTGCCTGCCTGCCTGCCTGCCTGCCTTGCCTGCCTTGCCTGCCTGCCTGTGTAAAGTTACGTGTACCTTATTAAGGCATTAGGTTATTTTAGACTGCAATCATGCATAGATTTGTTTTTGCGGTTATATGCACATGGTATTTTTTTGTGTAACAACGTATGCTCGTCTATTTGGTGACTCGGTGATGCTGGTTGTTTTATAATAGTGTCCGTAGCACTTTTTGGCGTGCGAGCGTGTATGTTTTTATTTGCTCTTCTATTTTTTTTGCAGTTTTCAGTTGCAAAGTCCCTCAGCCAGTGTGAAAAGTTTGCTAGCCTGTAACGCAATTTTTTGCGGTGTTTTTCCTCATGTTAATCAATCGTTGTGCATATGCTGTGCATGTTTATTGTTTTATAGAAACCTTTGAATAGTCCTGAAGCCATATACGGTTTCTCAGTCGTTCCGCTGCAGAGTTTGCTTTCGAAGCAGTTTAGTTGTATTTTTTTCTAATCTGTGAAAGTTTGTAGTGCTACATCTTGTAAAAATGTGCGTATTTGCTGTTTTTTTTTTGTGTGTGTGTGTGTTTTTTTTGTGGCCCGTATTTGTTGTTTCTTAAGGTTGTTTGGTAGATTTATTTTATGATAGGCAACGCGTCACGGGCGAATATTCTTACTGGTATTTCTGATTTGTGTGGACTGCTGACTATGGTATATTCGGATATTAAACAAACATTTTAAAAAGGGTGCTAAAATTTTGGTGTATTATAAGAATTTTCTACGTAACAAAATATAACCGTGGTATGAATTCCCAGTGCTGTGGTGTTCGATGTGCTTCCTCGACTGCCACATACTGTAATGCATCGCATGCCCCTACTCAAGTGGCTTTTCTTTAGAAGGATCCGGGATTTCGATGATTGTCAATTCCCGTCTGACTCTCGGATTATTTTAAGCATATTTGTAGCAAGTACGCCTATGCGTAGAGCATGCAAAATTTTCGGAATTCTGCTTTTTTTTCGAATGCATGTTCCCGCGTTAGCTTTAGATAAAAACAGCTCTGAACTTGCTAATAGTCCCGCCATGTCTGAAGAATTTTTGACTTGAATCGCATTTGAAAACCCCACCTGAGCGTCTGCCAGCGACGTTTTTTTTTTGTTGTTTACTCCTGTTCCTATATTATCATTTCACGCGGATTCGTGGCTTTCCCGGCAAGTTCAGTCTCATAAATTCAAGTATGTCTTCTATCATGTAATCATTGGAGCTAGTTGTTTAATAGATTGTCAGATCAGTCTGCCAACTTATAGTTGAAGGTACTAGTAGCAGAAAGTGTAGGTCTCATATTCCAGTTCGCTTTAGTGCGTCTTTAGAAGTCCTCAGCTGTGCGCAAGGCGCGCACCTCTACCAGGATTACGATTCTGCATTGCTTTCGTCAATAGTCTTCTTCGCCGTATTGCTGAGTTTTCTTTCGTGTTTTAGCAGTGAGTTGTAGTGTTTGCATGGGCGGCCACAAGTCATTGGGCGTTGTTCAATCATCTTTGTTAGCGTTGTGGTATCAGTCACTGAGCCTCTGTGAAATGCATGAGATAAACATCCTTATCCATGATAACTTCTGCAGATCCCTTCTTCAGTTTCGTGATCACAATGTATTTCCTGTTGATGTCAGGCTTTCCCAGCGATGGTACAAAGCAGAGCACTGGTGAGTTGGTTCCTCTAAAGTCAGATGTGGAAGAGGCTCAATGAAGACGAAGATGAAAGTCGTTTGTCTTCAATGAGTGGCCTATCCAAGTCCCAGTACCCTCTTAAAAGAGGCTAGAACATCCAGTCTGGATGCCTTAGTTGGCAGAACAATATTTAAGCCTCTACACAGTACCAGCTTTTTACAGAATACGAGATGCCGAAACGTAGACAAGCGTGTCCGCGCCCCATGGAAGAGACTTCCTTAAGTTTGTGCAGCTATTTCGTTTTCCTTTCAAGTTCTTCATTGACGACATGCCAAAAACTTGTCCCACCTTTCGCCCCTGTGATGAGAAACTTTTGCAAACGCATTTGTCACCAAAAAGTTTTGATGAATTTAATAGGGATCTGGAAGCTTATCGGTTTCTTTCTTGCGTTCTCCATCAAATAAAGTAGCGGGTACTGTCCATCCAGTATCAGAGAAGAAATTAAGATCCAGCTTGCGAACTCACTTATTGGGCGATCGGTCCCAATAAAGTTGAAGCTGTCTCAGGCTGATGTTCATTAGAAGCATCACTTCTTATGTTATGCATGTTTGCATATTTTGTTTTATTCTACGTCTGGTCTGGAAAAAGTTCAAGAAAGGACCAAAGGTCACAAAAATTGATAACTTTATTCTAGCCTTGAAGATTTACTCATCTGGAGTCCTAGCTTCTTGACAATATATATAATCGTTTATTGCAAATCTTAATCTTTTCCATCCTGAGACCGAGTGATAGTCTGATTCAAGGGATAGCCTGAACATTGATCAAGAATCGATGAGAGCTATCATTAAGGCCCCGTTTGTTGTAAGTAGTAAAACGGCACAATATAAATGACTATCGTTCTTCCAGTACATAGAAACTGGTCACTATTCGTGCGATCTGAACCACGTGGGTCCCACCACTAGATCAATTATGTTAGACTTTATCACATGGGTTAATCAGGTGCATTATCATTTGTCGTTATGTCATCACACATTAGACCAAGCAGACCACCTAGGGTTCCCAATGAAGCACACTTTAATTCAAGTGGAACTATGGTGACACAGCCCATCCCGATAGGTTGCGGCTAATTTTTGCTGATGTGCACCCTGTTAATAACCTTATTTCAGATGAAATCCGCAATTATCGAAGTTCTTCAAATTTTAGCTCAAAAGCAAGACTTAAATCTAGACTTACTCGAACAACGTCAATACCACTGATCTGGCTTTATAAATTAAAATAACGATCAAGTGAATTACAGCAAAAATGTCACGCCTTCTTAATCAGTTTTTATCCTCAGCGGGTTCTACGACCGCTTCCTATTTATAATGTGCTGTTTATGGAGATTAACTAATTTCTCCGATCCTCCAAAATCTGATGCTACCCTCCTATTAAGGGTCTCGTCATTGACGGGCTTTAATGAAACCCAAGACGAAGGTGGTTGCTGTGATCTACAAATATCAAATCATTATTTAGAACGACGGAAAGATGCTTTCTCGTTATTATCGAAATCTTTAGATCTCTTTGTCTCTGCAAACCAAAACAATTAGTTACTTTTGCTAGTACCAACTCTCTCGTTCTTCTTCAGAAAGTTGTATGGCACTGTGTTTTGTACGTGCTTTTGCTAACTCTGACTTGATTTAACTTCGCAGTTGGCTTTTGTTTACCGTTTACAGATAGAAAACATTAAAGTCAGTTTACGTTCGAGCATGTACTAGGTACAAGACCGCTGTGGGCTTAGCGATTTCAGTATAGCCATGGTGGGCGGCTCGATTCCTTGTGAACCGTGCTGGAACGTCTGTCTTGATGTCCAATTTGATGCGTCTTATTTACTGAGTAAGCGAGACCTTGGGTTTCGCCACGTCGGCCATTCATAGTGCAAGGGTTGCACAGGAGTTGAGGTTCCTATACTGTATACATCGACATTGGTTGCATCTTCCAAGCAAAGACCCAGAAGATGGAGTGTGGATGGAGATTAATAGCATTCTGTGCTCTTGGAGCTGTTATTTCAGTACCCCTTTCTTATGGTGACGTGGTTTTAACCCATGTAGCAAGAAATATTGATCTCTCGAGTCAATTAATACGTGTGCAAACAAAATTTGAAATTGAAAACGCAGGTGTACAAGCCATAGACTCTGTGGTAATTTCTGCTGACGGACAAAATGTGAAGCATCTGGCGTTTTTTGATGCCCATGTAAGCTGGTGTTTATATTACTGTCCTCGCTTCGTTTTCATGATACATGGAAGCCTTTAATTAGGTTGATGAAGTAAAACGGGTTTAGTTGATTGATTTAATTTGCGGATTTTTGTGACTTTGAATTGGTTAAATATGATTTCCCCGAATTTATATCGCATTCAGCAACGTTTTTAAGGCCATTTCTCTTCATTTTGGTTTTGACTTCATAACACTTTGTTATCTAACGACTAATATACTTGCTAACTCAGTATCTCTACTGTAGTAGTTTTACTTCAAATTTTTCACTTATCAAAAACAAGCTGCCGTCAAAGGAAATGTAACAGTATTAGAAACAAATAATTTTAATATTATGAAATGTGCCTAAATGAAGCTAACTACACTTGCCCCCAAAATAGTGCCACAAATAAGTGCTGAAGTGTGTGTCATTTAATATCTTTACTCAGAGCTTGTACAGTTAGGAAGTTGAGGCCTTTTGGTGAAGACCCTTATTTGGTCAAGTGCACTTCCTGGCATCAAACTTTGACAGGCAGGAACTAAACTTTTAAAAAACATAATAGGGCTTTTAAATTGTATATTGAAGATGCTATATGTCGGCTATCACAATTAGACAGCAATATTTCTTCTGTGGCCCAAAAGGTTATCCAAGGCATTTATCTCTTTTTGCCTGACATAAAGAATTAGAAATAATTTACCTCAAGTTTCCATCGTGTGCATTTAAACTATCCATATGGATTTAAAGATTTTGACCATCTGCAACTCTTTTGAATGTATGGACAATCACCTGGATATTTTTGCCTGTTGTATCAAAGCCCATGACAACATTTTTAAGATTTGTAACTTTTTAGTATTTGTAGTGGCATTTAATTTATTGCTGTCCATGAGAGGCATTCAATACCTTCTTGATGCTGTTCAGGGAGCTTATTAAAAGCATTCACTGACTTAACCAAATCACATAAGTTTCCAGATTTTTAAATTGGTTTTACTCTGAAAGCATCTGAGTGTGTATCTGACATTTCTGCTTAAGCCGCTGGTGGAATGGCAGTGACCTTTGCCAGCACTTCTAAACGTCAATACAAAGCTTTGTGGAAAGATTCAAGCTTGGCTGAGTTGCTTTAGATGGTTATAGGATTAATTTAATGTTTTAGGTCAAAGAAGGTGATGAAGATGATGTCTCAAAGTTAGTTTTTGCTGCGACCAAGTTGCCTGGACACAGGTTTGTTCAAATAGAATTTGAGTCCTAAGCTTTTCCTGGAATCAGTTTCCTAAAAAGCAGTTGCCTGCAAAGTCTGGAATTGAAAGCTATTGAAAGTGCAATTAATATTTTACTAACCTTTGCTGCAATTGCTTTCACAAATTTTGGAAGGCTTTTTGTCATCTGATTCTTTTTTAAATTAATACTCTTGAAGGATTACTTTGATCTTCCTAGTTTGTTTTCTTGTTTAAACAATTCATGTGTAACATATACGAATCTAGCTATAAGGCTTAATTAGTAACCCACCTGAGCGCATATTAGCGATACAGGGTACTTTTTCAAGTAATTATTTTTACATTAGGATTTTTTATGATTACATTATTTTGGTAGGGCAAGTTGGTTATTTATTTAACTACATGTTTGGTGTCGTGGTTTGAGCAACAAGTTTGCATTCTCAGCATGTGCCGCTGCCATTTAATTGTTTTGTTCTTTAGTGATGAGGCTTTCTTTAAAGTTAGCCTTCTCAAGCCATTGGGAAGCCAAGAGTCTGCAACATTTGAGACTACAATGGTTTTCACTCATATGCTCACACCTTACCCTGCTGCTATTGGCCAGTCAGAGAAGCAGCAGGTCATATATACAGGATCTCACTATCTGTTTTCCCCCTACGTGGTTAAGGAGCAGACTACAACAGTTAAGTTGTCCTCTTCCACCATCGAAAGCTATACAAAGCTGAAACCGGTTGCTGCAAGTGAAAGCACTATTACGTATGGTCCATACAAAGATATCACTGGCTTCAGTTCTAATGAAATGAAGATCCACTATGAAAATAATTCTCCCTTTCTTAGCGTGAGTTAACATTTTTTTGTCCCAGTTGTTTTTTTCTTATTAAATGTTCCTTCTTTCCCAGTGGTTTATCTTAGTTTGAATATGGCATATTCCACATTCTCTTAATGCTTTGTATGTATGTATCATCTTTTGCTATCATCATTTTGTGATTGGAGGAATATAATGCTGATGTATTCTGCTTTGTGTATGATATGCTGTATGTTATCCTTTACAATCAAGGTTACTGAAATGACACGATGGATTGAGGTATCTCATTGGGGAAATGTTGCTGTAGAGGAAACCTACCAAATGAGTCATGAGGGTGCTAGACTGAAGGTTGCACAATTTTCTGATTAATTTTATTTCATCCCTTATCTAGAAAGTAGCTCTGAACTTTTTTTGCAGTCCTTAGGTACTGATCTGCTTGTTTATGGTAGCACGCAGCTAATTGTAGGTGTGAAATATCTAGTTGAAGAATTTATGCTTCACTGTTCTATCTGCATTCATTACAGTGCCATATTGCATGACACTTTCTAGTTGCGTACATTACAGTGTCATTGACAATAACGATCTGTTATTTTGTAGGGTCATTTCTCCCGTTACGATTATCAGCGTACTCCAACTTACGCTGCTATTAAGTCTTTTAAGACTGTCCTACCGGCCTCAGCTCGTGATGTTTACTACCGGGATGAGATTGGAAATATTTCTACGAGCAACATGTTAGTAATAGATGACTCGGTCGAGGTGGAATTACGTCCAAGGTTTCCTCTTTTTGGTGGCTGGCAAACCCGTTACTGCTTGGGCTATAATGTACCAACTTTTGAGTATCTCTTCAACCAAGGTATGCTGGACGGGCAATTTTTTAAGGTTATTTGTTGTGTTGCAGTTTTTGCTTGTTCCTTTTTGCGTTAGATTGGGAAGCAAATTATCTTTCAAAGAACTGTTGAACGTTTTTCCTTGTTGTGAGACTGCTCTTGTGGTTTTAAATACTTTTCATTTCTTGAATCGCCAAAGCGAGTGATTGTCTTTTTTAGGGGACAAGTTCGTATTAAAAATGAGATTTGTTGATCACATTTATGACGATTTTGTTGTCGACAAGATGACTGTGAAAGTTGTTCTCCCTGAAGGAGCTTCGTAAGTGTACCCACAGTTTGGACTACCATTTAAGTTATAAGCACAGTAATTAGCGTTTATGATAGTAAGTTCGTACATTTTAAACTGATTTTATCACATAATCGATTATTTAGGGGTAATATTATTTTGTTCTTAGTAAATAGAGCTTGAATAGAGTTTGGCCCACATTAGCTTGCCAGAGTTTGTTTCTTCGTGACTGTCATAGAAAATTGCCTGTGTGCGTTATTCGGATATTTTATCGAGTAAAGCGAATTTCGTTCGAGACTAACTGTTTTGCATATTTTCATGCTTAGCAACATCCAATTGAAAACCCCATACGAAGTAAAGGAGGGTGTGCGGGAATTGCACAAGACCTATTTGGATACGTTAGGACGCCCTGTAATCGTAATTCACAAAGACAATCTTGTGGAGAATCACATTCAAGACTTTCAGGTTTCCAGCCAGTTTTTTTTTATTTATAAAGACTTCATGCTTTTGCGCGATCGTTTAAACTGCCCTGAGCATATTCCTGATCTGGCTATCCTGTTCTTTATTGTAGCTTTTTGCACATTAGATTCTTGTTCACTTTTTCTTGATAGGTCCACTACACTTTCAAAAAAGTGATGCTACTGCAAGAGCCTTTGCTGTGCGTTGCAGCCTTCTATGTCCTGTTTATCTCTGTCATCTTTCTGGTTCGGCTGGACTTCTCCATTAGCAAGGTAGTAGCGTGAATGAGTATTTGTGATTGAGTGCGTTCGTGAGATGTGTCTGCTCATGCGCACGGTTGGATGGAGGGGGGAGGGAGCCATTCGCGTTTGCGACGCTAGGTGCGAGCAATAGGATTGGTTCCTCGACATGTCCGTATCTGTTGTTAAGCATGTAGAATTAATGAAACCTCCGTGCGCTTGAGACGCTCTGTGTTTCTTTTTGTATCAGCATCATGTTTGCTGATGTTTTGGGTTCCTTTTTTTTCTCAGTATTTAGCTGAGCCTTCGCTTCCTTTTGTTACCATTCTTGCAATAGCCAAGCCCGTTAAAGGACGCAAACAATTTGCTCCCTACGTGGTCAGTTAAAGTTTGGATTCCGGTTGTAGGTTGATTCTTGGTCCCTTTATAATCAAGTTACTCTGTTTCCAAAAGATATTAGAAATTTTGTAGATCTCTGTTGCTGGGGTTTCCATGTTCAAAAAACTTTGTTTGAGATGAGTCGTAGTTTAACGTTATCATGCATTAGGAATTGGTTTGTCATAAATTTAAGCTTTAAGTTTTGTTATGTGTTTTCCCGGAAGGATGCTGCTCAAGACTCGCGTATGAAAGTTGCGGGCTTGCTTGACGAGTTGCGTTCGTACTGCAACGGCCGGAGCGCCGCGATTGTTAATTACGACAGTGCTATCGACTCTTTCAAGTCCGGTAAAGATGCGACGGTGTTTCAGTCGGCCATGAAGAAGCTGAACGGCGAATACTCAGCAGTGTCGCAGAAGGTTACCTCCGTTTGTGCTGCGTTGGTAAAGGAGGACCCCGATATTAACGACAAGGTATGGTATCGGAATGACATTGCTAGTGACCTGTGGGTTGAGTTTCTTTGTGGTGGAAAGTTGTGAAAATAGCCCTGATTGATGTTTGTAGTCTTTATTATTTGAAATTGGCTTATTAAATGTGATGTCTCTTAGTTGTTGTGTTTGAATTGATAGTTATAATGCTATTGACATCACCAGGCATTGTGCTTGGCATAGCAAATAAAGCTTTGTTTTTTAAAAAGTGTGTAACTTGTTTCTTTTACCTTCAGCTTGTAGACTTGCAGAAGAAAGAAGAGGAAAGAAAGGCGTTGATCGATCAGGCAGCTAACTTGGCATTGAAAGTGGTTGCTGGAAAGTTGAACCGTCAGCAGTATGCTGACAGTAGCTCGCTGGCTCAGTCCAGGCGCGACAAGCTGACTGAGGAAATCGATACGATTTTGGGTGGACTTTAGGATAATCATCACTTTTTTTTACTGTATGATTGCATGGCCGCCAGTTTTGTCAGCTAGGGGACAATAATCGAGCCTTATACTGGAAAAGAAAGCTCCCGACAGAAATAGCTGAGTTTTTTCTTATTTATATTTTGTTTCGCGGTTGGGCCTTACTATAAAGTTTCAATTTACTAGTTCGCCTTTCTAAGCAAATAAAATGCTATCGCGAGAATACATGACTATGGACTGTTGCCATGGCTGGGCGGGCAGTTTCCTTTAATTTTTAATTCCTGCGCATTCCAGCTTCGCTTCGTTCACCTGCCTTCAGTGAGCGCAGCACGTCTTGAAAGAAAGTCTGTACGAGTGCTTTGTTTGCAGTCGCTCGTCATGTTTGTACTCTTTTTGTCAGTTCTCCTGTCATGCTAGGTTAGCTTAGTTCTAGAAGAACGTCATAGGCCACACTAGTAACAGTAGGTTACGTTCTTCATGTCAATTAAAGGGTTGCATATTCAGGGAAGACATTGTTTAGCGATGGGATATGTTCGTTTTACTTGCCGTGACAAGCTCTACTTTTCAAGTAGTGTAACCTGACCAGCCGCTGCCAGTCGTCACTTTCTCGAGAGCTTGCATCCGTTTTTTCAAGTCTTTATAATCTTCCGCCGAGTACTGAGATTCACCTCCCTGAAATGACAGTTATAACTTCTACAATTATCTTGTATAAGAAATTTTATTAGAAATAAGAAATTCCTATGCTTAACCTATGTGGACTACGTAGTAACGAGGAACATACATGCGGGGACATGGCGCCTTTCACGACACTTCGTGCTATAGAAAACGGATAGAAGAATCAATCTAGGGTGGTGCTTACCCGTGTCTTCATTCGCTCATTTCTGGAAGAAAGTAAATATAAATTTTTTCACAGTGAGACCATTTTGCTTAGCAAACAAGTCATTTGAAGAAACAATTACGATTGATCTTGAGTCGCAATGCCAAGTAGTATATTTTATTATTGTAACCGAGTATTTTTCTTAATAATTGTACTTTTAACTATAATAATATTTTGTTTTCGTTTGTTATTGGCCGGTTTCAGCAGGCCATAGGTTTTCTGACAACTTGTTAAAATCTAAATTTTAAGTTAGGAAAAATTATGAGGCTGGTTACCTTTTCTTGATCATCTTTCCAGCAAGCCGGCCGGTAGCCAGTAATATCGCAGCTCCGGCAATGTTCTTACTCGCTTCCCCGCTGCTCTGTTCGCTCTTCGCATCTATTGCCTAGAGTGGGAGAGCAGGGCTAGATGTTTCGTGTCCTCAACATGCAGCTACTAAACTGTCGAACTAGCTTTTCAGATGATGCAAAAAGAATTCTTCGACTTTGCCTTGCAAAAATGTTACTTCAACTTGGATTAAACCTATTCACAGTGCCATGTGGCTGCTGATATTTATGCTGCCTTTCCGTTAGATCTGTTTAAAAAGAATTAACTAACTCGCGATGAAAGCAAGTTATTCCTCACCGTGTTTTCTAAGCGACGAGTTCGCTCGAGGAAGTCTGTGATTGTTCGCTTGTTTTCTTTTTTAACCTGACCGTACAAATGTAGAAGTCTTTCCCGTTCATCTCGAGCTTTGGTCCTCGAGAAAGATGCCAGCAATGCACCGTATATCGGTACGCCTCCGAGAATACGGTTATGGCGGTAAGTAATTTTATCTTTTATCACTTTGCGCATGCGCTCGAATGTTTCCGGGTTCTTTCTGACGATAACTCGAATAAAGCTGTGCTTGTCGATCTCGTAAACGGTAAGTTCCTCTATGCATTGGGCAGATACTGTGTACTTGTCCATGTCAAGTATGGCTTCTACATCCCCGATGAGACCCTTCGGTCCAACGGTACAAATGTCCCATTCGCGTCGCAGCATTTCTGCAGTATGAAACCCATGTTTCCGCTTTGCGGCTCTCTGCTCGACGAGGGTCAGTTTCCTGTACCGATTGGCAACGTAGTCTGATTCAAAGTCGCTCTCATCGTCGTTTCGTTTTTTAAGGTCGCCTCCCACTGAAGCAAACAGCTTGGGAAATTGCCTGTGATGCGCTTTTGGGTTCATTGTTAACTTGGCCTGACCTTTAATGACGAACGCGACTGTCTCCACGTCGTTACCTTGCTTGAAGACCAATTCGCCGTATCGAACTGTTCTCATCTGCAAACTTTCTGCCAGCAGGTTGCGGTAAGTTCCAGGCCAAGACTTGAAAAGAGGATGGCTTTTGATGTACTCGCCTCGGTGGAGAAGCTCGCAGGTAATTTCCTTTTTGACGTATCTCTCGTAATCGCACCGCATGATGCACAATAAAATACTGGCCTCGTTGGAAATCACCGTTGCGTTTCGCTCACAGTTTGCGGCTACAATGCATAGTTCTCCAAAACATCGACCAGCATCTTCAAGGCGAAAAAACATGCTTTTTAGTAACATATTTTACTCAAAAGTTTTACGAACAAAAATGAAGTTAGACATATTCCCAGCGCAAAAAATTTAGGGTACCATGGATTTATCAAAATTTATCGTCTCACCATTTATCTCTTTCTGAAATTTACTGAATAACAGTAGGATCGGGCGAAGTTGCTAGCTTGCATGCTATGAACCTATCAAAAGCACGAGTTCTTCGTCAGATCAGGAGAAATCCGTTGAACTCGCTACTCTGACTAGCCACGGATCTGGTGCCTGACACTTGGTCTCTGATCTGTTTGTTGTGCGCCGTGAAGGTAGTACCGGCTTGAGTTCTCTTTTCAACTTTAAGTAGGTGTTGTTGGTATTTTGATTTGTGCTAGTGGTCCGCAGCAAGCTAGCAAATGTATTCAGCCTCTACATTAATAAATTTTGTATGCGGCCTTACAGTCAACTCCACTGTCTGAATGCTGCCTTCTTCACAACCTGGCTTTAGCGAGTGTTTTAGAGTTAGTGATCGGCTTCTATGCGTTTACGTTGGCCTCATGCCAACAATTCTTTCGCCCAGCGTCTTCTGCTTTCTTTAAATTCAACTGTTCATGAAACTCTCGAAAGTCAGTGGTCTTTATATTGAAGAATCATATTTCGTTTCAAGGGCATAGCATAGAATGAACAACTGGGAGCAGTAATTTTGCGCCCTTTTTTCATGCCTTTAAAATATTACAACATTCGCAATAAGACGTCTACAAGAAAATAAATAATTGAAACATCACGCACCTAACGAAACACGATCTACCACCATACAAAAAATTTTGTGTCTTCGCCCTCATAGAACTTACTTAAAGTACAGAGCTCTTGTCCGAACCTCGCTCGCTCCTTGGGACCTCTGGCCGAGGTAATATCCTTGCCGATGGGTTCATTGATGGGACCTTCGCCATCCTCAGCTCTCTTGGCGTGGACAGATGCGGATCCACGTAAGATTATATAGAAACTTAAAGAGACAGAGTGCTGCGATCGGAATGTGGGAGCATGTTGCTGGTCAGGACTTATTATTGCAAGGTCGCCGACGAGCCAAGCAAGACAACTGCGTAGAGACATTAGACCTTGATAATAGTGCTTAAGTGAAAAAAATCAGAACCAATTGAATCAACTAAGGAAATCAGCCAGATACCTGTCACCTATTTCCCCTTGATGCATGAGAACCTGGTCTGCCTTGACTTGCTGCAGTCGAATTGTTTCTGCCACAGCAGACAGAATTTCTGCAACAAAAAGAAACTTTTAGGAAGTCCAGCTCACCGATCTATCTATCCATCTATCTATCTATCTATCTATCTATCTATCTATCTATCTATCTATCTATCTATCTATCTATCT
>QQSS02231591.1:0-10226 GCA_003687565.2 Craspedacusta sowerbii | reverse complement strand
ATGTATGTATGTATGTATGTATGTATGTATGTATGTATGTATGTATGTATGTATGTATGTATGTATGAATGTATGTGTGTATGTATGTGATTATGCATGCATGCATGCACGTATTGATGCATGCATATTCGTAAGCTGAAAGCCATTAACAAGACTTGGCAATTCAAATTCTTGAACATATTATCTGTGGAAATCTTACAGAACCAAAAAAAAGAACAAGTCTCAATATGCGTACATCGCTGCACATCACATACACTTACTTACTCATACTAATTACAACGTGAAATAAAACAAATGCGTTTCTTAGACCACTTTCATAGAACATCGGTTAATTACTACAACAAGGAAAATAAAAGCTAGAAAAGCTTGCTTTGCGACTTTACAGACAGGAGAGCTAAACAAAATCTAAAATACCCCGATTGCAGAACTTAAATTTAAATTTATACCAGTAAGTAACTTATTTGATGTAGAACTTAGCGAAATAGGCAGTTGGATAGTCAGTCACAGTTGGATCGAGAGCACGAGTCACGTTTGTTGAGCCACATGGTCACTTCCCTCTTAAAGCAAAAACTAATAATAATAATAATAATAATAATAATAATAATAATAATAATAATAATAATAATAATAATAATAATAAAAGCAAAGTTGCTATAAAAAGCCGAGGTTAAGAACATCCGGAAAATCCTTATGACATTCAATAACGTTTTAAATTCAACGTCTAAAAGCTGTACGGCTACGGCATTAAAAACGAGATCAACCGCCTCCCCTCCCCCAGCGACCCCCAAGCTACTTTTCATAGGACAACTCAAAACCCCAGACCACCCGCTAGCAGTTCAATAATGAAACGAAGGCGCGCGGCGCTTATTTTCAAAACCATCATTCACCATATTGTTGTCCGACGTAAAATTGCTGAATTCAAGACCTTCATATGGCGTCGAATACTGTCTACAAAACAAGAGAGCGTCCACGTTTGCTAAGCATGCTACGTCAATCAGTTTTCTTATCTTGTGGCGGCTTTCTCGACTCCCTTTCATCCTCGGACTCGTCCGCTTTGTAATTGGTATGCTCTTCGCCATCACGAATGAGCTTGCCGATCAAATCGTACTTCTCCATGAACTGCATTTCCCACTCCGCAACAGACTCCATCTAAACCAGCGCGATGACACAGAAACGGCACGGGCATTCCCACACATTTATATGCATTTGCACACACACACACACACACACACACACACACACACACACACACACACACACACACACATATATATATATATATATATATATATATAAAGTGCATATAAAGTGTATATAAAGTGTACATAAAATGCATACATAGTTTATACATAGTCTACATACAGTGCATATATAGCGTACATAGCGTATATCGCATATACAGTGTATATATTATACATCAAGTTGACAGTATGCTCACCATGGTTACAACAAGTCTACCACGCGCATGCAAAGTTCTTCCCCACGTGCCTAGCATAGCAGCAAGCGCTAGATGCTTTGAAAATAATCATTTTCTAGAAGTGTAGTTCTGAATAATCATTATGCCGGCAACCGGGCAAAACAAGAGAGTAGAACGAACGATGTGCTAACAAAACTCGGCGATGAGGAGTGGCGGAAATTGTGACGATGCGACCACGAAGAAAAGCCCAGCACTGCAACGTTTCTCCGCATACTAAGCCTTCTATGTATGAACGTCACTCCGTCAAAAGGTAAGTTCAAATCCTTTTCTCTTTTCTTATAAAGAGGTTTAAAATCTTTCGATCACCCTTTGATCATCAGGAGGTTCCAGGATCTACTTAATCACTCCAAATGCGATTGGAGCATACACAACAGACAGAGTTATCGTAAACGTAACCAAACTAATATTGAATGCATGTACTCCTTAACGTAATGATCCCTGGGACAGTCTACCTGACAGACTGGATTAACTAAATACAACGAAAATTCAACGAGAAACAAAACTGTCCCCTAACGCCAAATTATTTAACTAAACGAAAATCCTACCGGAAATGAATCCCAGCGAGCCCTTCACAAAGGAGCTTGAAGAAGCGGACAAACTAAAAACGCCGCACGGACCTCACTCACGAACACAGAAGGAAGTTGAAAAGCTTCAAGAAACCCTCAGGGCTTGCCTACGCGGTCACCACGGAACTCAATACATGATACCTGGGAAAGCTGCAGAGTGGTTTTACATCAAAAGGAAACGAGAAACGATACAGATCGCATATGGTTAAAAAAAAAATTGCTTGATCGAAAATGAGTCAGCACTAGCGTCCTTAAGCTGAATACCAAAATATACGGTGATGGAGATGAAGTCTTCGAATAGCTGGGATTTCGAGGAAAAAAAAAATACCTGATAGATTAGAGCAACCTGATTACAAGCATAAAAGAGTGTAGTACCAAATATTAGTCTAGATAAACACAGCGATGAGCAAACTGAACTCTTCCTCGTAAGACGAACCGCAATCAACTGGATATGTGGGCGGAAGAACAAAGCGCTAACCTTTATCAAGAATGACAAGAGATAGCATAACGCAAAAGCATAGCAGAAGTATAAGCAGCCGCCCAAACCTGCATAGAGTTCAAGTCAGACAAGTCATCATAGTCATCTCGCATGCTTGAGACGTCGATGGAGAACGTTGCCAGTCCACGACTGGCGTCCCTTCCAGCGAAAACATTGTAAGGGCCTTCTGCGAGATACATAAAAGAGAGAGAAAATACACAGCTAAAAAGTAACTAAAAGCAGTTTTAATAAAAACAAGCTCTTACGGGTCTGGAAAGCGCAAAAAATTCGATGAGCAAAAGCCACCCAAACATCGGAGCGACTAGAGAATCCGCCATTTCAGAAAAAAAGAAGGAACTGCTTCTGGTCCTCATCGTAAATTCGCAACTTGCTGCATACGTCTATTAAAGCAATCCAACGTTCTGCAACGTCATTGGCATACAACGGACAGCGCTCTTCGCCAACTGATAGTCAGCATCTGTAGACTAGGCATTCACATCGTTGTTGAGGGAAGTTAACGGTGACCAATGATGGTGAAGAGTCTATGAATGGTCTCGCTGACAAAGTCTTCTAAGTTCTGGGAGTTCACCAGCGTAGGATCAAGAGTTATCCTCTTCAAAGGATTTTCTGCGCCCGGTGCTTGCAGGGTATTGAACATCTGAATTTTTTGTCGTCCAAGACTTTGTCGTCAATAAAAACCACTGCAATCAGTACTTCTGTCAAATACTCAAATGCCTATCAAAATTTTCCATGGGGATCTGAGAAGCTGCTTGATCGTGTGCTTTGCACTTGTCCATCTCCTTGATACGCTCGAGATCAACACAAAGCGAGATCGCGCTGACGGCGTTACAAAGTGAAGACATACAGAGTCACAAAAGACCCACCCTGCTATTCTCTTCTCTTATCTCTTCGTTATCGTGAATTGGCTTCTTACCATCCAGATTTTCAACGAATAAGCTTGGGCATCTATTAGGCTCAATGCAGACGTGCTAGAGCTTAGAATAACTATATTAAAAGAAGTAGAGTCGAAGCTCAAGTTCTTCACTTTATCAATATGCCCCACGCTCCAGTTGCACCATAAACAGCTTCCGTTGCAGCTCCTCACGAACAAACACAAGTTGATCGACCCCTCGTCCAGGCGCGACGATGGGGAGCCGATCTACAAATTCAGTACTACTTACATATTCCAGTAATTTCCCATCCCTGTGTGCATTGCTAGCGGAACTGTGGGCGTGAATTCTACTTTTCAGTTCTCTGCAATTATTCGCATACATTTTACAATTTTTATTCGAAATGGCGATCGATTGATACCGAAATCTAAAAAAAAAAATATCGTTGAGGACCGCGGCAAAATCTTACCAGGACCGTATAATCCTCTTGCTTTCGTGACGTCAAAAACTTTCCCGTTCACCGCGATCAGAATTCGCTGATTGACTTTGCCGTTAAACTCTCGCAATTCGGACGGAGTGAAATCCCTTTTTGGCATCGGCTCCAAAGGGGGCTCGCTCACATCTTCGTCCTCATCGACAACTTTCTTCTTCCAGAACCGCCTGAGAGCTATCACCACAACCGCCAGAAGGAAGACTTGGACTGAAGGAGTAAGGTACTGCATGACCTGGGGCAGTAGTGCACTGCGCTCTTCCGGCATGGCTAACACGGGTGAGGCCTGAAATCGTAGATGAAAATTAAATTTTCGAACTAACAAGGGTATGCCGAAAATCACCGTCGGGAGGATGGGGGGTGGGGGCGAATACTGCCAAAAAAATCGCAATCGAACCACTCGCAAATAAATAAAAAAAAATTCTAGATTTATTCTCTGGTCCATGTTCGTGGCATAGGAGAGATTCAGCATGACTGCGCCGATTTAACAGATAAACAAACAAAAAAAAACCAACAACAACAAAGAAACAAATAAATACCCCAGCCCATGCAATTCTCGATTTGCACATGGGAGAGTACACAATGCGAAAGATAAGATCACGAAGTTAAAAAAAAATCGACAGCCGCCAGCCATAAATCAAAATCCCCCGGATACTAGAACAAGACCGCTACAAATATGCTGGAAATGAAAACAAAAAATATTAAATCGACAGTGGAGACCAAACATGGCGGCTCCGTAGGTGACAGGCAAGAGCAAAGCTGGCAGAGATGCAAGCTCTGGGACTGCGTGTCTTCGATTTCTTGGAAATCTGATGACCGAGCCTTGCATACACTACACACTCAATAGCGTCGACATTTTTATGAGTGCTCAGCAGGTTGGTTAGTCAGGCACAACGGAAAAATAATCTCCGATACAGCGAAACCCGGGTCCATGTATTTGCAAGGTTAACACATATACATGGTGTGTGAATGTGTGTGTGTGTGTGTGTGTGTGTGTGTGATGTGAATGTGTGTGCTTGCGTGTGCACATGTGTTTGTGGGTGTGTATGTGAGCGTGTGTGTGTTCAGGCGAAATTAACGTACAATGCCGCTGTTGAAAATGAAATGGCGGAATTCCGCTATCGAAAGAAACATAGGAAATAAGTAAATTAAGTAAAGCAATGTAAGTAGCGTGGTGACCTATTACAAAATTAGAAAGAGGATTTCGAATTTCTTGGTGCCACACAGCTAGAAGCTATAATAAAATGCCTAATGTCATTCAGCTGCGCAGATTTCACGCTACCTACATCAGAAAGCTTCTGTCACCATGTCTGCTGTCGTTTAATCATATGATAGTTTATGTTCGAGGAATAGTTGCCTCCAATTACTTTTTGCGGGACAGCTAACAACCACAACTTTTTCAGGGGAAGCGTTTGTCATGAGAGATGCCAACTCCAATCTGTTTGCGCAGTGCCGAATTTCTTTAAACGATCAAAGGTCTACGCAGATAACCAAAACAATATTTAAAACATATCATTAATAGCTTTAAAATTTTACGACAACAACCAAGAAAATAGTTAGTTGCTATTCTTTAGATTTCTTGATGCAAGTTGGAATCGCTAGATATCAATTGAATCGTGACAAAATATGACGATGATAAAAAGCTCCATAAAATAACAAGCAATAATAACATCCGGACAAAAAACTAATGTGGACATACCGAATAAAAATCAGAAAACTACGCACTATAGTACGAATCGACAGATCCTCGTCCATACGAACTTGCTGTGAGGTCGTATACCAATAATTGCGATCATAAACGATGGCAGATGAGAAAAACGAGGCCTGTGATTCCAAAATTCATTCCGGGCGTGAAAGTGAAAACGGGCTCCAGGCTGAATCGAGATTCCGCGAACGTTGAGAGTTAAAATTTAGCGCTGAAAATCGAATAGGGTTGATCCTTGTACCATATTAGAACTTCAGAACTGATTTGCCTCTGAGTTATCGAGACTAAGCGCGTCTATGCCGCTCGCAAATGTAATGAGCTAAAAAAAGAAACTCTCGTAATTCTAGAAAGCACGACTCGAAATAGAAAAGACTTTGTGACATCTATTCATCCAACCTCCATTGACTGCAAAGCTATCCATAAAAGTCGAAATTTCAAAACACCCGAAAGCTTCCGAGTCGAATAATGGAGACAAATCGCAAGTGCGTGCGGCACGCAAATCAGTTAGGGAGTCGATGATGGGTTCCTGGTAATCATCAATGGACTTCCCAGAAAGCGTTCCACCATGTGCTACCCTTACAGTTATAACGATTACCTTCATGGTGTTACCTGAGCAACAGAGAGCCTGTGGGAAGTCCAAGAACCTTGGTCGGTCCGCTCATCGTGCCTAAATAGCAAGGCTGCAGCATTTTCCTGCGCAGCGTCTACCGTGCCTGGCGGATTCTCGCATCATGCTTTTTTTCAGGACAATGTGTGATACTTTGGAAGTCGCTTAAATCCATTGGACAAAAAACAAAATTTACAAAAGCGAGATTTGATGTCTTTGAAAAATCTTTCATAACAAGATGCCACTGACTTCTGCTATTTTAAGATGCAAAATCGAGGCACTGTAACTGGGTGCTGGTTTAATAAGGTACACACCCAAACATTACTGAAGTCTCCACAGAAAATCTGACAGCCTGTCAAAGTTTAAATTCCTAATCTAACAAAAATGGTACTAAAAACTTAAGAAGGCATTTCATTTCAGAAAGCCTTGATATATTATTACAATCCTGCATATAATCATAACCTAATACTTGGAAGTAAGGAGGGAAAATGCTTATATACAAACGACAAGGATTACAAGCCGTTATATAATTCCTATACTTTGCTAGGCCAAGATATTATTCCAAAATATTGAAGATCAAAGTCTCTCATCGCATGGCAACCTAGCTCAAGAGGCATTCCAGCACATAGAGTCAATCCACAATGAAATAAGAAATGATCTTTTTAAGAGCCAAGTGTAGCAATAAAAGCATTATTGGCATTTGAAACCACACCATTATTCAGAACTTTAGGCTTCCTGTTTACAGAGACGAAAAAGACAAAATTCAATTCAAATTTACATTTATGGAAACCAGTGCGATCACCAATGGCAGCAAGCCTTGAAAACTCATAGAAATCAATAACTTACCACACATGAACAATATGATCAAGAATGTCAATGCATTGCAAAAAAAACTGCCAGAAAGAAATTTCTACCAATTTTTTTTTAAAAATTGCACAATACCTAATGACATACAAAACAATAGAGCTAGAACAGAGAAAGTTAGCAACTTAAGCAGGAGCAGCAAAACCATGGGTATTTCAGATTCATGTATTACAGATCTGAAAACAAGAACCTAGCAGTGCCTGGCACTGAGAAATTGATCTCTCTTCAGATTGACTGCATCAGTGATACACAAGTTATGATAAGTTTGAAAAAGGAGCTATGATGGATGATGTATGCATCAAGGTCAAAATTTACGTTGCTAAGGTTAAGATAGATAAACTTGAGGAAACAGTTAAGAAGTTTGCGGTACGCCCTGTAGGAAATCTTAGATGTTGATACACCTTATTGAAGCTTAATTCTATATGTTGAATCTTTTTCCGGAACCAGGAGGGTTGAATAGACTCACTTAGAGCTATGCAAAGAGTCAAACTCAGTAATCCTGATGATGTCATTGGCACTAGAAATGCTGATTTCCCCTTCACAGTAACATATCCAAATCCATGAATTAAGGGCTGCAGCACTAATTTGGATAGATTATATTACATGAATTATATCACATTTTCATGGACCATACTGAAACTCATGTTTAACTAACAATGTTCAGAGGACAACTATTGCTACTGGAAAGAAGCTTTTTGATGCATGATTGGATAAAACTCTTCTATAAGTACGCATCTCTACACTACGACACAAAAATCTATTAATATTCATCTAAATAATATTCAACATTACTTCCAAACTGGGTGAGTATGTCTTGTGTGGGCTTATAAGGGAAAGGAGAAACATTTAGACATGGATTGAGTCTTCACCTCTTAAAAGGCTTATTTAAAGTTCAGTCCATGAGGGCGACAAAAAATGAAACAGCATATCAGCGCATCTCAAATCAGTCACTCAGTCTCTAAAACTTGATCTAAGCATAAACAGTATCGAGAAAGCAACTTCCGCCTCGAGCTCCTAAAATTTCCCGTTTAATAGGAGAGTATATACAGACTCAGAAAGAGCCTCACTGCTTAGACTTGCTCTAAAATACTCACTTTTGCTAAGAAATCAGGTTTAAAAAAACCAGTGGACTCCTCCAGAACAACACTAGGATTCCTTGAATTTTCTTGAACAAGGTTGCGCAAAACGTTTGGCAAACCGCGCGCTTACGCGATCGCATGTGAGGCAAGCGTGCTCGGCGGGCGTCATGGGATTAATTGACTCGTGCGGTCACCTGCAGCTAGCTTTTCACGCTAAAGGTGGATTTTCTTATCCAGAAAATTTTCCGCGGACAGAACGGAAATCCACCTTCAATGCTGTCATGGGTGATGCATAAAGGTATTTTACTGCGAGCCTTAGCAACATTCAACTGGGTGTAGACAGTATGTGATTATTTCTCGGGCCTTTGGTCCATGCTGCATCTGTTGCAACAACAACAAGCAACAAAATTTTATTTTTTCTCCAAAATGCAACTACCAAAATAAAAAGCAACTCCAGAGTGGAAATAGAATAAAATAACGAATGAAACACGAACGCACTTGTTGGAGAAGGGAGACATCCTCACTAGCCTGTGGCTAATAGGATTGAGGAGTCACCCGACTGAGTTCAAGTATCTGTTGATACAAAACGAACTAAAAATTACTGTTTTCGATATAACTTGCACAAACACTTATAAGTTACCCAGGCGTCAGTCACCAATCAGAGAAACAGGAGCAAAACAAGATGCGATTCTAAGACCTAAAATGAGTCACTGAATTCATCTGCTAAGAGAAGAAATGGTGATTAATCTATTGAAGAATGGATGTTGCGAGGGACTAGAAGGCAAGGGTATGAAACAAAGGCATAACAGCAGAGAGCTCGCAGGGTAGAAGCTTAAAACAGATGCCATCTATAAATAGGAGTCAAGAAACAGAATAGGTTCTCAGGCATAGCGATGCTTTGTTGCGATCCGAGGACATGCTCAAACCCGGATTAAAAACAGCACTCAAACCAGAATCACCGTTGAAGACTACGCTTATAGCATCATTGAGGATTACAAAATTCACTTGTTTAATAGACTTAATGAAAAATCAGTTAAGTCAATAAAGTACACAAGTAATAAGAAAAACTTAAGTATAGAATGCTGATAGTAGTGATTTTATCGCTTTTCTGAAAATCGTTTTGGGGATATTTAGGTGAATATTTATGTCACGAAGCTGGTTGAAGAGTGTTGCACCCCTGTATTTGATATAGTTTCTCCCATAGGTATCAGTCCTAATCATTGGTAAAGAAAGTTTGACGGCCCCACTCATGCGCGTCTTTACTGCTGGGGAATAATAGGCGTAAAACTTTTCAAATGACCGTGGCAGCTTCATCCAATGCCAGTCAGGCATAAATAAGCACATTTTAAATTTAATTTCATTCTCTAATTTTAATACTTCAAGGTGTGAAAATGAGTTAGATTTTGGATCGCCATAGTAAGAGAATGTAATTATTCTTACAGAACGTCGTTGCAAATTAGATATTCTCTTAAGATTTTCGTTGCAAGTAACGCCCCAGGTAAGACAACCATAGGTCATATGTGAGTAGAACAAGCTGTAATATAAAGATTTTATTGTGTGCGCATCAACAAAGTATCGAATTATCAAGTGCAGGCGTTTGGCTCTTGACAGTTTTTTTGCTAGTTCGGAGAGATGACATCTCCATGACAGACGTGAACCAAGAACAACACCAAGGTATTTCACTTTGTTAGATAAAAATATTCTCTTATTCATAATTTTTTAAGTTAAAGTTCACACTACAGCTTTTGTTTTTAAAACGGAATAAGAGTATCTCTGTTTTGGCAGCGTTTAACGATAGTCTGTTGCCCCAAAACCAGTCTTCAATTTTAGTGATCTCACAGCTCATTGATGATTTCATCTTGTTAAGAGATGATTTATTAAAGACTATAACTGTATCATCCGCAAAATGCTGCGCAACGCCACTAGATAAGACGCGTTGAAAATCATTTATATATATCAGGAAAAATAGGGGACCCAACATAGATCCTTGGGAACTCCGACATTTACAAACGAAGCATTGGAGATTGCGTCATCAACAGCGACATACTGCTTACGTCCATTGAGGTACGA
>QQSS02231569.1:0-10226 GCA_003687565.2 Craspedacusta sowerbii | reverse complement strand
GAAACAACCAATCACAATCACCCGTACTCTAATTACAAGTCACGTGACGTGACAGTCACGCTACACAATTTCCCACAACGCATACTGCCAAAATAAAAAACCTGAAGAAAGCTACCTACACAGCTCTCGAATGCGCGCACCAGGGGCCAGCAAGAGGAGATATGGCGAATGGCGTTGCTATTCCCAGCACAAGAAGACCCAAGCCGATTGTCAACGCAAGGCTAGCCGAATTCATATTTGGAGTTCTGGAACAGAAATGGAGAATGCACCTACAAACAAGAGCTCTGTGCAAAGCCTTTTCAGTCGTGGCATTTCATATCGCGCAACACTATAAAAGGGAAAGCCTAGGCTCATAAGCGTAAGCAAGATTCACGGCAGATCATCGTTGCCAGATGACATGTCCGTTCTGCCTCATTGGCATAACAAGGATTAAAAAAAAAAAGAGGTCAGAACCCTCCAAAGGGGAAGCTAGTCTTTAAGTGCATGCTGACGCCATAGAATAGGCCTAGCTGCCCGATTAGCAGATTGGGAGACGTTGGCATACAGACGCAATGCTTTGAGGTATGCATGCTGACCGAAGCACAATCAAAGCGGCTGAAAAATCGACCTGCGTCGGCGTGCCTAAATTCGTATTCCTGCACAAGTAACACGATCTAACAGGCGCGAATCCTCTATCAAAGCATAGTGCAGCCTATCATATTGATACTTTTGTCAATTTTGGCAGCCCAAATGACTAGCACTAGCAATTCTGCCGAATTTTGCGCGAAAACTTGGCACCCGCGAAAAGTCTGATCCACCAATTCCGAATCGAATTCTTCTTTGGGCGCAGCTTAGTTTGCGATCGAAAAAAAACCTGCACAATGACCGGCCAGATAGAATACCTAGGCATAGAGCGCTTAAGGTTTAGCGGTATCTACTTCCACGACAAGTACTTCACATGCGCAGAGAAATCATCAAAGTTAATCTGGGTTTTCCAGTTGCCTGACGGTCCATCCTAAATAGTTAAGCCGGCTCCATTATTATAGGATTGCTCCACAACATGAAGTTTATTCTATGCACCAGATGAACGGACCTATAAAAAAGCTTCCAGCGAAGGTTTTTGATTTAAGTGAATGCATAGTGTCATGTGAGCAAGCGGGCGTTTGAAATTACAAAAGTACGGAAGTAGCCAATGTCCACCTACCTCAAAAATGCTCAACAAAGCTTTCAACTGAAACACCGACTTCACGCAAACCAGATAGCGGCATGATTCGGCGAAATGCCGGTTGTCTTATATACCCTAGACCAGACTCGACATCATGTGGTATGATCTGCTTTATTTGCCGAATCGATGATCTGGAAATAGTAACAAAGCCCAATTGCCCACAGGCGGTCTTAGTCATTCTGACTTTCATTCGTAATTCTCCCTATAAAACTTTCATTCAAAATTGTCCCAATTGAACTTTCATTCATAATTCTCCCCATTGATCACATAACTTTATAATCGTGCTATTGCTAGCTCAACCGGTTTCCACATTCTCTTGCGCATCTGATAATAGCATGAATCATGCTTTCGAGTTGATTTTGGCTTCTCCATGACAATTTATTTCAGCAAACATTTATTCATCTACTACTGTTTATATACTCTGACCTTTCAGATGGGTTAAAACTGCCCTTTCTTGGAGGAAAATACCTCAAGTACCCCACGTGAGCCTGACAGTTCGATTTCAGATTTCTCAAATACCCGCAGTGTAAAGTCGTCTCCATGGTTACGATAAATCTTTTTTAAGTTTACTGTCATTCCTATTACTAAACAACGATAATATTTATTCCGGGCCACGACATCCCTAAATTTCCTTTCCTTCCCAGCACCAACCGCGATAATATTTTTCCGGGCCACCACTTTCTAAAATTTCCTATAACTAAATTTCAAACTAGATGACTTTCTAGCTACTCAGCTATTTAACTTTCTAACTATCTAACTTTCTAATATCAAGCCATGTAACTAAAGATTTGTCTAACAATGTAAGGATCGAAGTGTCAAAAATATCAAAGTATCAAACTAAATAGACAATTTTTATTTATTAATGCGTATAAGGATTCACAACATTTACGATACAACCATAGATGCAATGAATTGTACCTAACAAAAATAACCAGGGTAAAAATAAAATAAACAGGACACCTCCACGAGGATAGCCGAGTTAAATAACCGAAATGCCTGATTAATAACATATTAGTAAAACACAAGTCAAGAATCATGCCAACCGAAGACAAACACTCAACCATATTTAGGAAAACCTCTTTGTATCAAAAATGAACTTGATGCTTGCAAGAAGAACGTTTCTGCTAACATCAATATCGCACTCGCGATGACCGTACGACAGAACTTTGCATAATAAATAGACACAAACATCAGAGATACCGATAGTCCTGATACGAAAACACAACAGTAACAAAAACAGATTTATTGCAAACAAAGCAAAAATCCAATAAGAAACTGCAGTAACAAACTCCAGATATGTAATAGGATCCATAACAAAAGATCTGTGCTTCTTGGGGAAGGAGACATCCTCAGTAGCCATGGCTAATCGAGTCGAGGGTGTCACCTTAAGATGAGCTCGTTTCAAAACTAGTTATACATGTCTTGAATAAGTGCATGCTAGCAATTCAGTAAGCTCTCAAAAAGAAGATACTAATAGAAAAAAAATCAAGAAGAAAAAAACAGGTTAAGTACCCTACACCTAGAAGAAGGGATAAGGTTAAGAGTAACGTTAGCGTGCAGAAATTGTAGCAGTTTGAAAGTGACCTTCAAAGAGCGTCTCCGCTGAACGTCACCTAGCATCGTAACAATCATAGCTTTGAACTTAATTGCCATTTTACGACCATGCAATTTATGCAAAACATCAAAATCAAATATGACCATATAGCAATATAGCGACTGTTCTAGAGAGATTGCCGTTCATTGAGCACTGAAGTGCAACGCCCGAACGAAAAGTGAGTCAGCCTTACAAATACTGATAGACGAAGTGTTCTCTTTGTAGGCAAAACTCTTACCTTCCAAGTTAAAGCAAGCGCATACAAAGCAAAAATAAAGCATAGCGGCTTTTTCGGCGTGGAAATTCCATAGATCATTAATTAAATAATTTTGATACTAGTCCTGTTAAGGAGAGTCTGTATGGAAGAGTTAGTTCGGGACACTTGTTCACATGGTTGTTGAAAACCGGGACTCTGTTGATGTACAGGTTGAGCGAGTTTCTAATTATACCAGTCGTGCAAGGCTTTGTTTGAGGGTGGTGACATCTTCGATTTTCAGAACTTCTAATTTTGAAAACAGTGTGTGGTCATGATACTAAGACCATGTCATTAGTCTTATGGCTCGTTGTTGCAATTTTAAGATTCTGTTCAGTTTGCTTTTGTAGGTAAGAGCCCATGTAAGGGATCATATGGCATCCATATGTCATGTGACTGCGGAATACACTGAAATAAAGTGTCCTTATTGTCCACGTATCAACATAATGTCCCATTTTAGATATAAGTCCAAATGCGCGGAGCCAGTCAAATAAACTCGAAATTTTGCGCGATAAGGTCGTTCTAATTTTTCTTTAAGGATCTGTTATGGAAAAATACGACTGTATCGTTTGCATAGTGCTGCGCAAGTCCTCTTGTGAGGCAACTTCGAAAGTTATTAATGTAAATAAGAAATAGCAAAGGGCCAAGAATGGATCCTTGAGGAACTCCAAAGTCCGGGTTTTGGAGTTCACGTTATTGATGACGACAAACTGCTTTGCTCCTTTTAAATATGTTTTAAGACCAGTTTAATGTGATACCCCAGGTGCCATGTATCTCTAATTTACTTGTGAGTGATCAGCGTTCTGATTAACGGTGCCGAAAGCTTTTTGTAAATCGAGAAATAGTCCAAAAACAAATTCACCGTGATCAAGTATGTTATACTAATTACCAACCAGAATAATTAGCACAAGCTCAGGCCAGTGCTGCTTCCGGAAGCCGAATTGGAGTTCATAAATTAGCTAAAATCTCTCACAAAACTCCAGGCTGACATACATCACCTTCTCAATAAGTTTGCTCGTATTCGATAACAAAGAGAAAGGTCGATAATAGCTTCTAATTTCAGGAAGGCCAGGATTAAAAATCGGTGCTACTTTCGCTAATTTATCGAGTTCCGGGGAGATGCCTCGTCTGAAAGATTCATTAATTATATATGAAACCGGTTCAGAAAGCAGGGAAGATCCAGGAAACAGTGGGCTGGAAATAGTGTCAAGTAGGGTAGTAGGTTGATGGCAAAATCACTTCATCCGAGCACGAAGTGTCCTTATCGCAGTCGTATGAAATTTAAAAAGTAATTAACTTGGGGTCCTTATAATATCGGCATAATCACGAGGACGTATATTCGCACGAAGGGGACTAAGCCCAAGCCTTGTGTGAGTTTAAAACCGAAAGGCTTATGGGATGATGAACATCGTACGTGGATTTTCATGAAGGACGCACTTTTCGGACGCACTGCATCTTGGAAGTCTGTGTAGGTGCTGTGTTTGGTTTGGACCGACATAACTACATGATGTTTATTTACCACTTGATTGTAACTGCATATGATACGAACCTTTAAAACTTTGGGGACGGCTGTAACAGCTTATATAATTGAATGGGTATTGCTTCCATCATGGGTAGGTTTAAAGGCAATTTGTAAAGAGAATGTAAAAAGTTCGCGCAAGCGAGGCGTTAAAATAAAATAACTTTTTACAGACGCGCCATCCCAGAGCGCAAAGCGTGTGCTAGACCGAGAGGCAGCCGTACGCTTATTCAGGTCAGAAAGAGAACTGGCAGTCGAGATCGGCGTGATTGGACTTTCGCCGTTGCATGAGGAAGCTGCCACTGTCCAACAATGGGAAAGCACAAAGAAGCATAACCGAGTGGTTCCAGACCATGCGAAATAAGACGAACAAATGTTTCATCTAGTTCGATATCGTCCATGTCTAGCCTACAATATCGGAGTCTTCACTTAAAAAGGGGTACAGCTCGCAGAGCAATATACAAAGATCGGTACTGTTGTTAAAGAGGTCATGTATCAAAAGAAATGACAATTTACTTGACGTGGCTATGGGGTCCTATGACTGAGCGGAGGTGTGCGAGCTTGTCGAATTGCACTTCGTACACCAAGTGAGGCTTCGGTTTCCCAGTATGGCCTTAGGCCTACACAAAGACGATGGCTTAAGTGTATTCAGCAAATTGCCTGGTCCTCAAATCCGTAGAAACGACCAAATAGCAGCTCATTTCTCTGTCCTGTTTCTATGCCTAGTTTCCCACAGGAGAATAGAACCACAACTGTGCACTTGAGAGCTTACGTTCTCGTGCGACAGAGCACACGAGGTCTCCAGGGGTTTCGAGTTATCAATCGGACTCCAGGCAGTTGCTTGCTCAGTGAAGACTCCAACCGAAGATCTCTGACGAGTTGGCCGGGACGAATCATACATAAGGCTAGCCATTTGATAGATTAAAAATTGATTTGTAATTAACTTCGGAAGAAAGCAACTCGTTTCTAATTCAAGGGTACGTATGTGTGGGTGGGCAGAAGCAAGCCAAACGCCACCGTGAAACAGGCGACACCGAGGTCATCGGTTATGCGGACGTCGATAGAAGCAATACTAGCAATCCGGCGGCATTGACGACAAAGCCGATGTCGGTAGTGCCTACTACAAAGAACCTACGCATGAGCGCCACAGCGCCTCGAGTGTCCCTGGCAAGAAATTAATAAGTAAAGGAACTTTGCGAAAGGATATTGTTAAAAGTTTATCTAATTACATGTGTAAATTCGTATAAATAGAGTCATGTTGTCGATAGAAGCAGAGATCGAGTGCGAGCAGCACGAACCACTGTCATAAAAGAACTGGTAGGCGATCTGAAGGCTGTCTCTTTGTTCATGTCAGTTCGTGGTAAAAGAAAATTCGAAGAGAATTCGCACAAACCAATGTCAATTTCAGCCTAACCAATCGTTCGAACATTGTTGGACAGTGTCTTCCGTCCTTTCCTATGATATAGTTCACGAGGGGTAAAAATGTCTGATTAATGATTGATTACAAAGGCGTGTCCTCAAAACGGAAAAAAATTGATTTTAGTCTGAACTTGCTACAAACTTTGCACTTCACAAACCTTTAGAAATGTGGATGCAGAATTCCATAAGGATGGCGTATACACAAAAAGATCTAACAGCTGGCGCATATACCAATAGATCTAGCGACGATCTTCGGTTAGACCGGATAACGCTTCTCGTCGGAGCAAAATACGCAAAGGTAAATGCCCGCGACTCCGCATACGTCTGCACCGAGGTAGGATCCCATGGTTGCAACAAATAAATCATGATGGAAAGAACTCAAAGCCCCTCCTATTATAAATCAAGCCGATTGTCCGTCATCGTGTGCCACCTTTGTCATATCAATGCGGGTTTCGATGTATCGGTCAGGATAAAGAATGCTCTCACAAGTGGCGGCCCAGATGTAGCGATTAAAGTCTATGATGCTGAGCGATACGCTTTCGTCGCTTCTTCGATCAATGGATAAACCAGCATTTATGAGTATTGTGAAATCGTGGCATTTGAGGCCTTTTAGGCTTTTTCGTGGCAAGCTGTTCGGTGCTGCTCTTACGGTCGAGATTTTGGACGATCTAAGGCTTCGTTTTCATCTACGTCTCCACTGGATGGGCCACCAGATTTGATGAAGGTTGTTGGTATGTGATCGTACGGAAGAGACGTTTTCGGCATGCATTGGCGAGACATTAAGAAGTTGGCTTTTGCTTCTACAGGAACGTACACATGATGTTTAGCCACGACACGAAAGACGGAATCTTCTTGAAAGTCACACTTTCCAAACTTGTCCTCTCTGCTTCAAAAACTCAAAATCTAAAATCATCTATTATGTAATTTACTCTCAATGCGTTGCCAAGATGTGCATTTCACTCACAGCCACACACACACGCGCACAAAAACACAACACACACGCACACACGCGGTCACACAGGCTAGACCAGTTGGAGAAGTTCGACTGGGAGAGCGAGGGTACAACTCGCTTCTCCAAGCCAAACGACAAAGGTGGTAATAAGCACTGCAAATAAACGGGCAAATTAAGGTCCGAATCGACACTCGAAATCGATTAAGTCGAGAAATAATGAAACTAGAGTTAAGGCAGTATCGCAGACGATTGGATGAGTATACTCGCAAATGCCGACCTGAAATTCAACAATACATGACAGCGAGTCAACGCTCCAGTCCCATAACCCTAACTAACGGCAGATTTAGAATCCTCCCACCAGGGAACAAGGGGCCTCATCAGAGGAGCTATGGACACGAGTACATAAGATCAACAGCGAAAGTGCCACAAGTTCGCTCTTACATAAAAAAAATGCATCTAAGATGCGCAGAAAGCAAAGCACTGCTAGGGTTGAATACCAAAATTTTTCAAAAAAGTCTGCTTGGACATGGGCACTGCAAAAGCGTCATCCCATACCGAAAATCCTTTCTTATGTGTCATCTTTCTACTAAGCACAATCAACCAGACCAAGCCTAATGATTCACAGCTGATAACGTGGCGATATAGGCGTCCACAGTGAACCAATGAGAACTAAGAAATCTTTCCCATCCCAGAGAAAACGAGCAGATAAAAGAAAAAAAAAAGTAAAGGAAAATAAAAACAGTACAAAGATCGCATCCATCAGCGTTAATCGGACCAAATTAACCGATTTAGTCTCAAGAACAAGACCTACGCAAAATCAATGTCAGCCGGCAAACTTTCATCTGGTCTGCGGTTTAAACGAAGGCACAATGCAGCGGTCGTGAACTTGAGTAGACAGGACGTAAACGACTTTCTTATGCTGGGTTCTCCAAAACTCAAATCACGATTGTAACACATTATTCCAGAACAAACTCTAGCCTCTGTCGTGCCCATTTTCTTTGCACTTACGGCCAGCCCCTCGCAACAGTCTGCAAGCAACCGAATACATGCAACGCTTACAAGACGGTTCCAAATCCACTTTGCTCCACGCACCGAAGTAAACGACAAAGGAAAGTCTACCTGCCGCTTGAGGAAAGCAAAGCCAAAAAATAAATTCTAGCTGCTGCTTGAACCAGCACACGCGACTACAGGCAAGGATGAGATAGCTTTGGCGGATTCAGGTTGGCGTTCGAAGTCCATGTGCTGGGCCAGCACGGCCACGCTTCGCAAATCCTCCCCACGGGTGCGGGCCGCACACAGCTGGCAATGCCAGCTCCCTGAAACCGATCGATCACAATGTGAGAATTGCGAATGCTACATCACGGTGGTCATCAGAAACTATCGGCAAGAACGATCCTAAGGATTGCCTCTAATGAACGGCGCGAAAGGGAATCCTGAAGCCTGCGGTCAACATGCAGCACTAAGGCCGCTATGAAAAAACTGTTTGTTAACTGGAAAACCTGACCAAAACAACAGGGCAACTGAATTTTATACAGCGTAATGAAGCTTCCTTCGTACCTTCGGGAGGTTCATCGATAGGCGGCTTTAAGCAGTACATGTGATAACCCCGATCGCATTCGTCACAAAACAGCAACTGATCCTGCAAGCAGTAAAGAGAGAGGATTTATGTCAAGCCAAATCACGTCGAAGAAACACAGCACGTATTACACATGCTCACCACTAGGAACAGTCGAGCAAAGAAGTCAAGCAAGAGTAACGAAGAAGACGAATTTCACACGAATCAAGTGAACGCAACGAGAGCAGATCACCACCTTCCACATTTAATGAAACAAACAGACAAACAAACAATAGATTCTGCGAGTCACCATTTTCATAGCGGCGAAGAATTATGCAAAATAACTTCATACAACAAAACAGCCCTTTTCTTTGGAACGGCCTTAGAATGTAGGCAGTCATAATGCATGCGTAACGGATGCCACGCAAAACATGCTATGCTAAAAAGCACTAATCAGGTCGGAAAATGAGGCGAAAAAGCCACCAACACGCACAAGGAAAGTCACAACGTAAATATTCAACATGACCTCCATGCGATTAGGTCACGGATACTTAAATTCCATTCTATACAGACTAACGAATAAAGGCGAATCCCAAGCAGAAGGCATAAGTAAGAAGGCCTAAGATTTTACACTAACAACGCCTCGCACTGGCAATTCAGGAAGAACCAAGCCCAAGATTCAAGCGCTTCCCAGAGTAGTCAGTCAGCCGGTCACCGGTAGGTTAGCTCTCGTGTGAATCAGATAGCCTGGCAAGTGAAATATGCAGCCAGCGGAGCATGGGTCATTCTTTGAGTGAATTCGTACTCTCGAGTAGCGTGCAAGGGACCTCCGGTTGGAATGTTCAAAGGTAACAATGGCACCGTATATTCCCGTCATTCTCAAATGCCGTGCCAAATGGTCAAGAATCCCAGATCTAGATCATCTAACCCTTTCGAGGAGTCCGACGAGCTTTGACTTAGGCGCCTTAAATCAGCATGTCGTCCACCCCACAGACACTCTATTTTGATGCGCGCTACTTCAGCTAACGGGGTCCGAAAATAGGTTAATACTCGGCTAAAAAGACGCACTTTTGCCGCGACAAATTAAACGATTTCAGTTCGCCGCGGCAGAAGTGCGACGTTTGAACCAAGCATAAGACGGTCTCAACCATAAACCTCCAATACGAGATATGTCCGCACCCTCGCGTTGGCGTGGTCGCCGAGGGAGAACTCTCCAATCGCTGGCTAAGAGAATTTATTTCACTATGTTTCCGGCTTTCAACCACCCAAAGAATCGCACACATGTTAGACTTCCAGGCCCGAGTTCAATAACAACGTTACAAAACGATATTGGTCAACGGGAACCACAACTCATCGCAGGAGAAAGGAAGGAAAAAGGCATCTTTCAAATTAACGAAAGCATCTCATAAATAATGCAGGCTTCATGTGAAATACTTAAGTCCCAAATTCAAATCAGCAAGAGAAAGACAGATGAAATCTTGCAGCACCAATATATTCTTTTAAAAATGATAAAGAACATGTCATACAATCCGCGGTAAAAAATCACCTACAGCAAAATATCAACAATCGAGGTCTTTCTGGCACGAGGATCACATAAGATTTGTGCGCAACGTCAAAAGACGCATTTAAAATAAACGCCATATCTGAATGAGGATGTATGTATGTATGCATGTATGTATGTATGTATGTATGTATGTATGTATGTATGTATGTATGTATGTATGTATGTA
>QQSS02231558.1:0-10227 GCA_003687565.2 Craspedacusta sowerbii | reverse complement strand
ATGATGACGATTATTATTATTATTATTATTATTATTATTATTATTATTATTATTATTATTATTATTATTATTATTATGTTGGTGATTAATAACCGGACGAACCACGGGAAAGGAAACAGCAACAGAAACCAAGCGCATGTTTTGAGGGGAAATCCCACTGGCAAGTAGAGACCATCCATCACTTCGAAGAACAATCACAATTCGATGGATTTACGCGCCTAGTTCATCACGTGACTTGTGACTGCCAAAGCAACTGAAGATTTTTCTCATGCTAAAGAAACAACAGCAAAAAAAATGAAGATGTTCTCAATCTGAAAACAGGAGTCGAGAAGATGGGATGGGAGCTTCTAAGGGCAGCGCAAAAAGTTTGACGGATCTTAAGGTTATGTATGCGACAAGCTTCACAAGCGTTCGGGTGCACTCGAAAGTAACGCCTGCCCGTTTTTTCGAAAACTTATTCAAGCAACCAAAAAACAATTCGTTATGTTTTTTTGCGTTAAATCCGATGATTTACGGCAGTGCCCCGCAAATAGCTCCTCGAGCACCCATTGGTACCCATTGCGCTCGGAAATTTTGCAGTTCATGCCCAGTCCCCCGCGCAACGAGCGCTTTTCCTACTCGGCAATCGAGATTTCCACTAGCTAGCTCCACGCGGTGGCCGGTGGGCAAACAGAGTATGTGACAAACTTTTGTGGCTACCTGGTTTGGCGGACCTCCTAAGACGACTTAACCAGCACAGTACGACTTGGTCGTCCGCAGTGAGGGTCTTCACGAAGAATGTCTCCTGGTAACAGTCGTACGAGCCTCCCTTTGAGGGCACGCAACAAGCCCTTTAGCTCCTAGAGAGGCTCAACCAACATCCGACGACTGGCCTCATTTGCTGTCACCGACGATCTATGAACTGCGCATCCGGGGAAACTCCTGGCTCTTCACCAAGCAATCAACCAACTAGCTAGCTAGCGATGCAGGCATGTTACCTGTTGAAATGATGTGCGCGCAGATTAGTCGCCACTTCTTGGGAAAATCCCCCCTATTACTCTTCACGCCACCACAACCCACACTAAGCTCAGAAGCATCACAGAAAGACAGTTGTCCGGCGTTCGGCGGGCCGCTGTTGCGCGGTTTTAGCAGGGGCCGCAGGTTATCCAAGTCAAACATGGCGCCGATGCTACGCTCAAAGCGGCGTTAATGAGATGCGCTATGCTGTGTGAATACGAGAAGAAAACGAAATGAAATGTAATAGCATGAAGTTTCAGCATCAAGGAAATATTGCACGAGAGCATACTCAGGAAAAAATCGAACTACCGAACATTCCAAACAACGTCTTTGCGCGTTTTCGAAAGTGAACGGATCCCTGACGAAATGTGAAACCGCGACCCGAGGCCATTAGATGCAAGATTCGCTCAGTTTTGAAGCACGTCCAGCTGCAGCAGGGATTTGGCAGCAGGTTTTATTATACCAATTACGTCCCGAAGCTCAAGCAACTCCACTCGGACGATAAACAGTAAACACAAACATCATACTCTGTAGCCAACTTTCTGCGAAGGCCGCATTGGGTTTAATCTCGCATCCGCCAACTGGTGACTCACCATAGACTGCTCTTTGATTCCTTCATGGTTTTACCATAGAGGCAATCGTAATGAACTCTATGGTATATATAATAACTTAACATAAATTTAACTCTATGGCATATATAATAACTTGATACATATTTAACTATTTGGTATATATAATAACTATGGGTATATAATAACTCTGTGGCTTTTACTTCCCCAGATACGAACAGAGAGGTAAGGTGTCATCACGTGGCCGCAGCAGCCCCCCCCGCGCCCCGCCATGGATAGCTCCAATAAAAGGATGGCTTAGTGTGAGCAAGTCCGTTTGCAAGCAAGCATTAACAAGACAGCATAACGGCAGTCAACACCGTCCAAGTAAAGGGAAAGGCACTATCTTGGCGATCCATTGGTAAACAAAACTCCGAAATCCAACACCATCTACGAGGACGAACTCGAGGAAGAGAAGGATTTTCTCTACTTGAGAATACATTACACATGCAGTGTATGGTATCCACGCAAATGCATATACAGGCTCTACGAATAGATAAATCAATGTCGGGTTTAATAGACAAATACATATAATTGTTTTTATCCCGGTCTCCCGGCAGCACCAGCTAATGGGCTGTTGTTGCTATCTTTAAGACATTGCGTTCACATATTTCTTAACATCATGCCTATGTCCAGGTGTGTGTAATCAAAATAAACTATTTACATATATCGTAGGCAAATATCTCACATAAATGCATGTAGCATTATATTTCCTCCCCACTGAAGTGGACTCTAATGGATGAGTTACTTTCTAGCTTTTGTTCGCATTTATTGAGTAAATAAATCTTGAGTCTTGAATTTTTATAGAGTGTTGTGAGGGCGATATGTGTTTGGGTTGTGGCATTTCGTATTATAAAAGTAGTTACAAAGTTGCTAGGTTACTCATGTAAACAAAAAAAATATGTGCGCAAATACTGCAGGACTAATTCTATAATAAGATCTTCAAAACTTTGATAAAACGTATGAAAAGTGAAGAGCCTCATACGCCGGCCTGTTTTATGCCAAGGGGTTGCTTCAGTCTTAAGCATAGTTGAGGTGATTACAAAAACGACTGATGCTATATGCTATGGTCGTCCAAAGATAGTGACAGGATCTGTCTTTTCTAACCTCGTTGACCCACTTGTCGTACACTATGATAGAATGGAACGGTCTTGTGTTTATCGTTCGGCTCTGGTATGAAAGGCTCACAGGCATACTTCTCCCGAGGAGTCTTAACGATTAATCTTTTACTCAGATTAGCTTTGCTAAGAAGCCCTCCTTCCAATGTGTTCTTTATTGTGACAAGTTCCTGGTCAATTCTTTGTTTTCACTTCGGGAAAGAGATAATTGTCTTGTTGTGCTTCGGCTTTTCAGTACGTCGCACAAGACGAATAAGCTTAGCTGCACTCTGCTTGACAGCGTGACGTCAGATGCTACAGAAATCCCAACAAGGAAAACGGTAATGAAGTAATAAGACACAATGAATACGAGACCAAAGTTGGCATCGCATGCTGTTCCGCTAGCATTACTACGTGTTCTTAAACTTCGTACACAAGCAACTACATATAACAGGCTGACTCAGAATGAGACGTAGAACAATTGCTGCTAGATGGATTCGCATTGTCTTAATTAGGAAAATAAGCATGGCGTATATGCAATACATGCTGCCGGGTTTACAACTGCCACCACAAAAGCGAAAGAAAAGTGGAAGACTTGTAACTCAAACCGTCTCGAACTATGAGCATGTCACGGACGGCTCGATGATTGAACAATCCTACGTAGATAATCTTAGTATAATTCAAGCATAATTACAATTTGGAGTAGGTATGGTATGGTTAAGTTGTATATAAAGGAGGAAAATGTAAGGGAGACGGAGTGAGTGCAGAAGTAGCGTCGAGAACATATAGTCTAACAGTTATTCCACTTTTCTTTCTAGTGTCCCCAAACCGAAGGAATCCGACAGAGCCCAACTAAGGAAAAAATATTTCACGTTGATTTTCCTAAGCACGCAATTTACGTCTTCTACTTAGGACACCTGAGTGACGCATGCGCCGTCCGCACATGTCACTTTCCCTGGTAGGACCTGATACCTGGTTGCTACTAGAACACGAAACTGCGACCTTAACTGACAAACTAAGTAATAATATTTCCAGACGGGCTCAGATTTAATGCATTTGTAGGCCTTCTGCAGGATGGACTTCGGAGTCCATTTTCAAGGGAAAAATGAAGCGGTTCGCGGATCAAAATTCGTTCAGGGAAAGCTTGATTGCTTACACGTGACTTCATTTTAGAGTCAGACCACTTTGCTGTGAAAATAAAGAAGGCAACAGGCTCCGAAGGTTAATACACACGACCGCCACCTTTGATGTCGTGGAACTCCTCATTAATGCGATTCGAGAAACATGCCACAGGAGTTACCTACCATACCAAAGAAGCTGCCCGCATCTCAGGCAAACCCTCATAATAAGCACATAAGTTTTTGTAACGCTCTACCTTGTATACTTGGAGCTAATTTTAAAGCGCTCCTTGATATCTAAACCTTCGTGTAAATCCAAGGGCAAGAGCTGCAGCAGTCAACAATGCAGTTAACACGCAGTTTGATAGCAGGTTTTTTTCTCACTGCAAATTTTATTTGCCAAAGCAAGTGCACAAAAGGTAATTCTTTGACGTCTGACGTTTCGGCTAACACCGCAGCCATCTTCTTCGGTGATATTTTAGTAGGTTTCTATATTTAAACGAACATTTGTATAAACGAACAAACGAACATTTACAATACGCAAGAAAACCAGAAGCTAGTTAAATAACTACATTTGTGTTTTCGCCTGTAGCTATTTAACAGACTTCTAGAAGTCTGCAGCACATGTTCAGGACATGTTCATGTTCTAGAAGTGTATTAACGCATCACCGCAAATGGCTGCGGTGTTAGCCGAAAGCGTCGAAAAATGAAAGAATTACTTTTCAGGCACTTGTTTTCGCAATCAAAATCCTTCCGAAATGGTTTCTACAGTAAATTTCATTCAGTGAGACTAAATTGCAGCAAGCATAGTAAGAGGAGCAGTAGTTTGTGACAACACGGGTGCTTTTCCCGCCGCAAAGCTTCTTTCGAACCAATTGAACGAATTTCAAACAATCGGTATCGCCAATGTCCAGTTCCTAAAGAGTCTTGCGTTTCAAGGCGTAAAAACGTGATCGATATGGATGGTTGCCTAGTTTCTACACGGCATCGGTGGCCACTTATAATTTTGATCAGCCTGAGCCGTGCATCTCAATGTTGCATCTCGACTTGATCTCGGCTGGGATCAATATCATACAAGCGGCGTAAACGAGATGAACGATTAAAAGCAATTAAAAAGATTGAGTTGAAAAATTTTCCTCCCAATTACTAAGCTAAGGGAGCAGCCTTCCTACACGTGTCGTGTCCGACCAAGACCCTCGCTGCCAACCTTGAAGAACTTGTCATTTAAAGCCTACGAATGGCGCAATAACGCAATAGTAAAACATATCACAAAACGTCGTTCACAAACTCGCTGAGCACATAGCAGCGCTTAAGGCGCCCGAAAAAAAACCTGCAGATAGAGTTCTGGAACTGGAAACTCGCTCGAGCAGAAAGAAACCAGGTTACAACTCGAGCCAGTACAAATTAGCTAGCAACACAACGTTAAGCAGCGTGAAATGCACACAAGGGCGATTCGAACAGCATTACTAATCATGTAGCGAATTCTCACCTGAATCAGACGGGTCGCATTCGGGAAGCAGAAGCGGTATCAGTAGAACTGCAAAAAACAACATTGTGATTCACAGGAGGTCGTTATCTCCGATCTAAATTGCTCAATTTCCGCGCGCAGGTCTCTCTCTTTCTCTCTCTCTTCCACTTGTACACCAATTCAAGAAGGTGGCGCGAAAGGACCTGTTTCGGAAACCGGATACCGCAAGCATGTAGTCCGATGTTTATAACGCCAAGAATCGCATTTAAGATCAAGCCCGAAACTTGTCTCGACTCGCTTCGCACGATTTGCCCATGTCCAACTATACGGTCCAACGTCAACCCTCACGCTATTTCACCCGACGACCACAGGTCACCACAGAGGTTGCGACGATCCACTCTCCGCGAAGCAAACTCGAACGAGTCTAGCTAAGTGCTCCGTAATAGAATTAACTCAGTGGTGGCCGTTCATTAAGAGCTATCTTAGCCGCACGGAGCTCTCGACGCGTTGTGCTAATCTACACCACCGGCTCTTTCACATTATCAGATCCTACGGCTGAAGTGAACACAAGGCGCACGTCTCCATCAATCGACAAAGCTGTTCTTCCAGTAGGTAGCTCTCCGGTTTCTTACATAAGCAGGCCTTCCCTTTCAGCAGTCGCAAAGAGAGGCCCTCGCAGCTCTTTGCGTTTTGGCAGGTTCGCAGCGCGACCAAGCTCGCTTTTTTTTTTTTTGTTATGTTCGGCTTCAGACCAGGGTCAACTGACCAATGCTTTTGTTTACAACCACAGCGTACTGAGAGAAAGCCCTTCCGCACTTTCGTAAGAAGGCACCCACAGGATGTTCGCTTGTCATCACTGGACCCTATCCTGCGATGCGGGATTGTTATCACCTGTGTACGACCCTGTTTGTGCCTATTCAATCCGTCGTAACCCCCGATAATGCCAAGTTCCATCAGTTATCGCTTGGCACGTTCGTTTGGTTAATAAGGGCTTTGTGATATTGATCAAAGACAGGTTTCGCTGTAGAGCCCCCGGGCAAACCAGCAGTATCCGTTTTCCAAGCCCGGATTCGGCCAAATTCTCCGGGTGTACAACTACAAATGTTTCTTCAAGTGGCCGCTTGTCAGCTAGTAATTAGCGTTGTCATTAAAATGCTTTTCTGGTTCTAGCGGCAAATCCCGAAGAAAATCTCGGACGGATGAGTGAATTACCTAGTGATTAGTGTCATCATTAAAAAGATTTTCTAAAAACTAATCTCGAATTCACGGAACCGCTGGGGTGTGGTTGACACGGGTTCATTTATGCGTTCTGCATGCGTGATTTTTTTTCCCAACCATATTTGCCGACACTTTATTTGCATAAAACCAATCAGAAGCAAGTGAGCATTAAACCAATCAGAAGCAAGCGCCGTTGGAAAGCCCGGGAATACGAAGTGGTAAATGATTCGGATATACGATTTCACTAAAGGTTGCTCCTAACGCAACAACTGTTCTGCTAAGCAGCAACGCAGTGCCTTTATCTCCAAGAGCTTGGCTAAGTAAAAATCAATTAGGATCTCTCTCTCATGCCATGTTATTTTCATTTCATCATAGGAACATTATTTATTAAGCACATGGTTTTAAAGACTAGGTGACTAGATAAGAAATGGCAACCTGGTTTTAAAGGTTATTGAAGAAAAATTTGCTAAAGACAAATTTGGGAAGAACAAAGCTCAACTTAAGCGTACAAACAATGGGCACGCAGTTATTGCGATCGTTGCCTCTTGATACTTTGGGTCCACGAGCACATCAAACACTCGAACGATTTTATGTGTATTGATTCATCTGAAAATTTTGACAGGCAGGGTCACAGAATATTATTTTTGCTAACTCGCAGATGTGCTGGAGGACTGCCATTGGGGTGTTCTGGTAACCACCAGTGAGAGAACAGAGGCCATCACCTTCACCTTTACAATACCCTGTTAGACAGTTCTGCATACTCTGGTCAAGGCACTCAGTCTGCTCCTGGTATAATCATTACTGATGACAGCTTGGCAGAAGTGCAAGCTCTTAACTTAGTTTTGAGGTATTTTTGGGACGGCAAGAACAGAGTTTTAAAGGATTATAGACAGCATTTATTTGCATTACTTAAATCTATGATTTATGTCGAAAGTGAAAGTGATTTGGGGGTAATATATCAAACTGGCTCGCGATGAGGTTCTTCTGAGATACAAGAAGGTACAAAAGTACCTTTACGATCTTTAAAGACTCTCTGCTACTGAGAACCAGCGCCCATTAGAGATAACAACAAAAACAACTCTGACATGCGGTACCTTAAAAACAAGTCATGGACTGAACTAAAGCATACGACGTGCTTCAATTAATTGACTTCATCGTGAGCAGGCTTGAGAACTATTACGAAAGGAGAATAATTTACACTTGCAACGGTCTGTTTGATCTTGTGCCTAAATCTCAATTCATAATCGCGACAATGCTGGCTTTGACCCAAACATGGTCGTCTAAATTCCTGACTCAAAAGTTTTCTTGGTCCGCGGTGCCAAAAAAAAAGAAAAAAAAAAACAAGCAATAAAGTTACTTAGCACAGGGAGAGCTTGGTGCGTGTTTCTGCAAATTTGAAAGAACAGGCACGTGTTGAATGGAAACTTAAACTAAAATTCCAGGTTTCTACTTTGGGAATAGAACAAAATAGAGGGTGCTACTCAAGGAAATTCTTGCTTCCTAGTTTGTTTCTCAAGAACCAGTTTCATAAATTCCTTGTAAGCAGATGCATTAAATCACACTTACATGCTTAATTGGATCCACAAGAGCAATTTGTAAATATGAGAATGCGTGTCAGATATGCTATTTCAAATTCCCATACTTGGTTTTCATTTCCAAAGTCACAAACCGGAAAATTCATGGAATAATAAAGTACTTATGGTAAGGCCACTGACACAAAGTTCATTTTCACTTCTTTTATAACTGCTTTTTACTTCAGCACAAAAGATTGCTTTCCGAAGTGCAAAACTCTCGTGTGTGGAAGCACTTGCAAGATAGCGACTGTTAACTCTAGCGTGTTCAAAAAAGTGCTTTTCTGATTTAGATCAGGCGGCCACGGACTTCCAGAGGAGGTTTTGAAGGAAGCTGTGTATATTCTGTGGTCAAAGCCGTTCTTGAAAACGCAAGTGAACCATCTAACGTTATCTCTCTCTATCTAGATTCTAACTTCCTAACATCATTTTACATCTTTTTCTCTCTCTCTCACTCTCCTATCACTTTCTTATTACATGTGTGATGTTGCTACGTGACGTTTTTTTCGTTGGTATTAGTTTACAATCGGATTTGGCCAAGTTGCTTATTGTCAAAATAGCCTTATTCTCCAGCGGATTCATCGTCTATTATGTTATGCGTTTTTTTTTAAGTTCATTATTGGAACGATTGGTGTGTTTGTACCTCCTTGTTATAAATAGTGTGCAGTGATTTAGTTTATGCTAGTTGGAAATGGTAATTGATTACCGAAACATGTTCAAAAAATCTTAAAACCCTTCTAATAAATTAGTTCCTGTGACGACCAGAACATACAGCCCTTTGTAAAACTACAGCATCTCTACAAACCAGTAAAGCAAGGAGGACTAGCTTTACTTAACCCACAGCTCCAAGCAACTAAGGCAGACATCAATCATTAGCACCAAAGCACTCAAGCTTTACGTAAGCTAACATTTTGCTTTACTAAAGCTAACATTTGTACAAAAGCAGACACCATCCTATCAATCTGCAAAGCAAACTTGACTTGTTCACATCAACTGCATGATTCGGGGATCATTAAAATCTGCCAACCCCACAGAGTTTGCTAGGGACGCCCATTATTCTACCTAGAGGCAATCAATCACTTCAAAATGTATAGATCTATCTTTTTTGACCAGCAGGGCAGCCTGAAATCCTACCCACTACAAAAGCGGTATATAATAAACTCGCATCTAATGAGACGTCTGCTGTCTCAGGCGTACACTATAGGGACAGAATCAACCATATAAATGGTGCCCTTAAGTGGTCTAAAATTTGGAAAACCTCTTATCAAACCTATGCCACTAACTTCCTTCCGGAAGCCTTATGGAAGATCAGACATAGAATTTAAACTTGAAAACCTAAATTTAAACATAGAATTCAAACCTAAAGGTTTGAGCTCACAAATGACTCGTGGACGATGGACAAACACAGATGAAACATTTGCTAACTGCTGTCTTTCTTGCCAAGTAGCAACAATTGTGTGGCCAAGTGCGCCCTAACCAATAACACGATTAACCCATCAAACGGCTCCGGCTAACGACCTCCATCTCCGGCTAGGAGACCTATACCAAACCACACCCTAACACAAGGCAGCTTTGTGCAAATCATCAGTAATTACTCAGTCTTGATGAGGGTGTTAATGTATGACCAGTTAAGGTATGGCACAAAATATGCCAAGAACTATAATGTCATTGAGTTTTCTTTAAAATCAAAATTTAACACTTCCAAGTCACGCACCTGTAGAGAGTTTTAAACCACCATGGGTCATGCTTAACGGAGCCCGGAAGCTTCATACTCGCGACAACATCAAAGAAATAGTGACGAGAGAAATAGTGAGCGCTCTCCTTCACGCACACTTCACACCAAACGCGCATACTACAAATGTGCACGATCTTACACCAGCGCACCAGCAGAATGTCTCACAATTAGCGGACTGGTGCATTGAACAGGGATTGAACGTGACACTCCCTTGTGTGATATTACTGGACGCTGCCTATACGTTATGTATTTTGATTGGATTTTCAATTACATATAATTAGAGACAAGTCATAATTATATAATAATGAGTACTTAAGGGGCTTTAACGAGTATATCAGGTTATGCTTGGTTCAAACGTCGCACTTCTGCCGCGTCGAACTCAATAGTTTAATTCGACGCGGCAGAAGTGCGACGTT
>QQSS02231536.1:0-10230 GCA_003687565.2 Craspedacusta sowerbii | reverse complement strand
CCCAACCCCAACCCCAACCCCAACCCCAACCCTACAGCCAGCCTATATAAGAGCAACACTGGCAACAATCAATGCATCGATTAATAAATTATTTAATCAAAGCTCAAAAATAAGACAAAATTTTAACCGAATAGACCTTGGCCAGCTGAGAATTTCGATAAGATATTAAAGATTTTTCTTTGAAAGTATACGCATTCCCTTCAATATTAGTATCATCTTGGCTAAACAAAATAGATATAGAGACCACATTTCAATAATAGAAAGGTTGTCTTTCTTCTAAAGTTGGTCTGTTTGATAGGCTGTTTTGTAAATGATTTTAAAATAATAATATCTGTGTGTTCACATATTTTCTTTACGATTGGCTATCATCATCTAAGTTCTTAAGCCCACGATATCTATCTTCATGATGTAGATCTGTTTAATAAAATAATAAAAGATAGGTATCCTAAGGCAAAATCTTATTCTTCTGCGAAATACTCTGAAGCTTAAGCAGATTCTTAGCCAAAAAATATTTACCCAGGGCAAAAAAATGTAAACCCCTAAGCGTAGTTTTCCTAATTCGGCAGTTAATACTATGTAGACTCGTATTGGAGTCTTTTTTTTTTATTTAATAGTGTCGATTTAATTCAAGTTTTAGGGAAACATGACTAAAATCGCATTCTGGATTTCAATCCCAAGAACGGCTGTTCCAGAAATTAAGTAAATCCGAGCTTAAACCCCTGCGACTAAAGCAATACTACCTTTAATGGATATAGACATCCCTCCTTCGAAAGTAAATTATAGAGCTAGATCTCTAAAATTAACGATCTTAGCAGACAAACTAATAGAAAATTAGTTTATTTATGATATTATAACAATTATTGGAACTATAGGAGTTGGAATAAAGAAAAATGCTAAAATTTTTTATATAATTATTTATTTAAGATTGGAGTTGAAAAGTACAATATTGTTGACGTCTGTGATGTCAAGAAAATCTGTATTCTTTAAGATATGCAATCCTGCTTAAATTAATTTTTTCATATCTTACCCAACTTTGTCGTTTTTAACATGGTTTATGTATTTAAGAGCACCTTATTGAAAGGCTCTAGACTTTTAAATTAAGAATTAGTTGAAATTTATAAATTAAAACAAGATATTTCTTAAAACATCGCTGATTTTTTTCGAAAATTAATTTTACTCATTTTTAAACTAAACTTCAGGTTTAAATAATTTTTAGCTCAATACTTTATAACCACGTTAAAAGCTGCTCAAAGTTTTATCGAAAAGTTAAGAGTAAAAGAATTAAGGATTCATGTGTTTTAAAAAATTGGTAAACTGTTACTATTTGATCTTTTAAATTTAGGTATTTTTCATATTTATTTGATCGTACAATTTATCAATTTGTTTTTTTAATTCTTTTGATTCCAGATTGGCATTGAGATTGTCCGGACTGTATTTTTATTTAAACTATCTAATTATTGAAGTCAATTCCTCATTCTTCTTTTTTAAATTTTACAGATCGGCTCTTTCTTTTTAAATAAATTTATTGAAAAGCTCAGGTGTCTGCAGGTAAACTTCCTTCAATTTTTATTTTTGTTTTTCACTTAATTAGTGCTTAATTTTCATTGAATAATCGAATTGATAGAAAGCTTCTTCAGTATTGTTCAAAACTAATTAAATAAAAGCTTAATTGGTTGGAAGTTGCTTTGTATAATTCTATTAAATGCTAATTAATGTCTCAACATATTCTTGCTAAATGTCATAGATATTAAGCAAACTTAGGATGTCTTGGCTCACTAATTTTCCTTGCAATAGTTTTACCATTTTGTTAACTGAGTTTTAAGCTTAATTTGTCTTTTTACTAATTTATTAAAGAAAATCATCAAGATGAGTATTTATATCCTAAATAGCTTTATTAATCAGAGAGTCAGAAGCAAAAGTTTTAAACTATTTTTTTAAGCTTAAAAATTTTGACATTTTTTCAATGTAATTACCACTGAATTTGGAATAATTACTCATAATTTCAGAAAAAACTCTCATACTGAACTTTTATTATTTATTGGCATACTTTTTTAAGATTGTCAATGAGGCAATCAACATAGACTTTTAATATTCGGATTGAAGGAATATCGTAGTTGCAGAGAGCTTTAGTTATTTAACCAAAATAACGCTTAATATTTCAAATTTAAGCAGTTAATAGTTGATTCTAGAAAGGATTTAAAAAGCCTAAGTGCGCCTGACATTGACTTTAAAAAAATAAAATTTTATTTATGCCAGAAAGTTTGAATAATGTTAATCCTGCAAATTTAAGTTCTATTTTAACTTTGATTATTAAAGGGAAGTATAAACTATCTTTTATTTAAATTATTGAACCATAATGAAGGCCATCCCCTTCAGGATTTGAATAAGTTATCTTGTTTCTGAAACTTTAGTGAAACAGATCTGAATTTTTTCTTATAACTAAATTTTTTCAGAAATACTAGGGTAGGATGTGATTATACTTTGGAGTGTCTAAAAGTATGTTTTAAATGTATTTATCCCTTTATTAAGTTGACCCAGTCTTATTGAAATTGAGTTATGAATGATTTGAATTGGCTAAAAAGCATTAATAGTTTTGTTGAGGATTTCACTATTTATTTATATAATCTCAGTCATGTTAAAGGATTTAAGTTCGCTTAACTTAAATTTTTACTAATGAATTTTTAAGGCATAGACGTCCAACAAGTTCCTTATAAATGGGTAATTGACTGACTTTAAATGTTCTTAAGCTGATGACCTGGCTGATTAAATATTTTAAAGCAAATTATTATATTTTTTTATATCAAAAATGCGGTGAAGGTCAACTTAATGTTCGTTAATCCTGGACAGACTTTAATTCAATTAACTTGAATATAATATGAATTCTCCTGAAAATAATTGTGAGTTCTTCAAAGCTTATTTCATGATGGCGATTTATTTTTAAAATTATTAGAGATTTCCAGTGAGTTTTTATAGAATCGTGTTAAACTAATTGGATGGTGGTATATTCTAATATAAATATGAAAAATTGATTGAATTTATCAGAGGATTATTTACTATTTAATTGATCTGAGTTTCGACCCACCAATTCCTTCCCAGACAGCCAGTCGAATACCAATAAAAATTTATAAAATTGTTAAAGTTAATATTGAATGCGTTATTATTAGCATTTAAAAAATCTTTGATTTCTTTAAGTTTCTTGAGTGCATTTTAAAAATCGTTATCAGCCAAGTATGACTAAAATGATTCAATTTTTGGTGGCGTATGTTCTCTTACGAAAACTATTACATTTAAAGTAGCTTGATAATGGTCATATTGAGGGAAGTTATTATAATCATGGCAAAGATCTCTTTTTTAAATTAAGAATCTCCTCCTGAGCATATTACGCAAATTATTTTGTATTTTGTTACAGAATTAATTAAAAGAAACCATTATTTTAATCGAATTACTTTTTAATTTTAAGTCATCATTTTTTTTTATTTGCTACCTCGTCAGAAGTTAAACTTGTGTTATCTGATCGATTAATTAATTTATATTTTTTTATGTGACTTTGGCTTATTAATTTGATTTTATTTTGAAGTTGGTCATAAATTAGATCATGCTAGATCCAAATTATTTTTGATAAAACTTCAGAAAGTTAGCTGACTTTTCTTAATATTACTTACGAGCCTAAAGAATTTAAGCAGATATCCATTTCATGATTTATACAAGCTAGCCGATTTTTCTTTTTTATTATAAGATTTTAATTTTGAGAATTTATTGATTCTTGATCGAACCAATTGACTACTATTTCATTGAAACCAAATCTTAAACATTTCGATAAATTTCAATCAATTTCGAATAGGAGACTTCGTAATTGATGAATTAAGGGGATACTTATTTAATTTTATCGATTATTTTTTGTTCGTTTTCATTGATCAAAGCGCTACTTTGCAAATTATTTTTTAGTTAGTTGAAGTATTCTTCCTCCTTCTTTTTAGCTAAGTCATAGACTTGTACAATATTTATGTCAATCTAATCAACTCCAATTTCTTTTTGAATTTAATTGATTCGACTATTGTGAACTGTAATGACAGAAATTATATCTACGAAAGCTTTTCTCAAGATTCCAAAATCTTTGTTTGAAAATTTTAAATCCTTTTGGAACTAATTGAATTTAGTCAGAAATTAAACTTTTCGGCCTATAATTTATCCCCTTATTTCAGCAAGCGTATATTGCACCGAAAGTGGAACGAATTAGTATTGCTTATATTAAGCAGCCAATTATATTTAAAAAGAATTGATAGACAGAATAATTCCCACTTCCATTCCGAAACTTGACAATCTTGTCGCTTTCGCTGCTTTGATTCGGAACTGTCCGATCAATTTGATTTTAATTCCGAAGATCTTGCTTGTTTGAAAAATTATGAATCTATTTTGTCTGTCGTAATTGATATTACTTTGCAAATTCCTTCTTGTTTGGTTCTTTTAAAGAAATTAACTCTTCTCAGAAATTAACTGTTAAGCATTGATCATCACCAATTCGAACTGGGCAAAAATTTTATCAATAAGAGTAGTCACTTACAGACTATCAAAATCCCTTACCTTTGTTAAAATAGTTTTGTACTCCTGGGTCAGCTCGATGTTAATCTTTTCCGTTGAATTTTGGTCTTCATCCGATTATTTAAACTTCATGTTCGATATCAAGTTTGTTTCTTTAACTGCTCCGTCTTTAAAAACGTAATTCTAGGTTGACTCCATTTTCGAATTAGAATTGCTGTTTTCTTTGGATTGAGAAACTTGATTTTTTTTAATGGTAGTGCTACTGTCCGTAAGGTTGTTTTCAAAGGAATAGGCAAATTAAGTTTATGAGGTCTCAGTAAGTAGTCTTGATTTTTTGTTGTAAAGGCTTTTATCGAGCTGAGGTGCGAAAGCGTCAGCTGTTTTGTGGACCAAATTAAGAAGAGTTTAATTGACGCCTCTAGGATAGGTAATGTTGAGCAAGGTTCCGTTCTTGTGGATCCAGAGTTTAAAGATCGGCAAAACATCTCCTTTGCTTTAATTTTTGTGGTCTTATTATTATTTTGATTAATTTAGTGAATTTTTTAGAAGGTCCATTTCCAGCTAGTAATCTATGTAAGGAACGTTCATTGTCTAGTTTCCAACGGTGATGTTGACATAAGAAAAGGCGAGATAGTTCTCGAAGTGAGATTAGTAGACTTTGCTGCAGTAGAAAAGCACGTCACATGAATAAATTGTCTTTGAGGCGTTTTAGTTCATTTGGAAATTAGATACGAAGGTTAGCCTTAGGAAATGTGCTCTTGACTCCTTATCGTATCTTACTACTATGTTATTTGACTGTCCCTTGAAAATAATTTATTAAGACTTTTGAATAATAAAGATGGGAATAAAGACAGAAATCCCGATGATGATAAGTATACTTAAAACAACCAACACTATTTTAAGTTTACGAATAAAACTATTCTATTGAACAATAGTCACATCCTGATTAGTTTGGACACTAATATCCACCTATATATTATTAATGTTCAGATCGTTCATTTACTTTATTTTCTTTGCAATCACCATCATCTTTAAACTAGATGCTTGAAACATTCATTCTTATCGAAATTATTATTATTAATGAAAATATCTTTAAAATTTGCTATACTGCAAAACTAATCTCCCTCTTGAATATAAGAAACAGAAGATTGTCTTACTTTAGTAGTCTTCAATAACGTAGTCTATGGGAGTGGATGATTTAACAAAAAAGGAAAAATTAATATTTATTGAAATTGCGCTCAAAAAATCATTTTTCAAGATCAAGGTTTAACAAAACGACGAAGACTTTTGATTCCAATTAAATATTAAGTTGATTTGTCAATGAGGGTTTAATCTTATAAGTCAGTTATGTTTGTCAATGACAATATCCACAGCCAACCACATCACTGATCTATCATGTGAGCTGCTGGTTTGAAAAATAGTTTAAAATTATGACGTCTGACCTATTAAGTGTGATTAGATGAACAGACTGAAAAGCATGCATATAATTGCTAGCTAGGCAGGCCCAGCTTGGAGCTGATAATTCCACTGCTGGTATCACATTTAGGTCAGAGAAAATCTATTCAACATACACAAAATGATCTTATTAGAAAGGACGAAGCCTTATCTGTTAATATGACACATGAAGAACCTGCTTGCCCTTTTCATTTTCGGCTCGGCGGAGTTTACAACCGGATTGCGTAGGCCTGACTGCACTACATTGCAGAGATGAAGCAATCATTGAAAATACCTTGATAGGATGTAATAAATAGGATCGTTCGTTGTATTATCATTGATACGTGATTATTATTTAATCATTCCTTAAATTACAAATGCAGGGCTTTGCTCATATATAGTTATCGAGTCTTCCGACCCCTGACAACATACCTTGAAAAATTACTCATCACCCACTTTTGGAAGCGTGGTGTTCCGGAAACTATCAATTTGCAACCCTTTTTAATTTATTTTTCTGAAATATCCTGTGGAGAGAATTCTTTCTAAAAAGATATAAGCCCAGCGGCAGCGTCACCAAATCCAACAGAATAGCTTATCTGACCTGCAAACCTTCCAATTAATTCAGCTAATCCTTCTAAATTATGCATTTCTATTGAAGGCGAGAGCTTGTGGGCAGCTCTGACCTCGATGCCCGAGAACCCTTTCTGACCTTTCCTAATAAGGATGTTTTTTTTAAAAATTGGTGATTAATTTTTTGTTGCACCAAACAAAGCCTTTTGGCAACGCACAGATGATATGTCATTTCAGAAAAAAATACGTCGATACATACGATACACTCTTCAGTTCACCAATGAGGACAGACGCTTCCTAAATTAACTTACTAGCTGCTCCGTCTTTCCGATAGCTAAATCTTGTATTTTTAGCATGATAGACGATCTGGTTCTGTCTAAAATATTCGCAGGACTCAAAGATTAGTTCAGCTCCGTGCGCTAGGCCACCCGAACTGTCTGACTTCGCTCTGCCAGAGGAACCAGAACAAGGAGGCCATCTTGAAGAAAGACTTGAAGAACGAAAATGTGCAAACTCGACTAAATATAGTGCGGCTGAAAATGAGTCTTGCAGAGCACCATCATTTGAGCAAAGATGTGCTAGAGCTGCTTGGGCAGACTCTAGGAAATGAATTTGCCTAAGGAAGGACATAGATTCCATTGCATTTCTTTATCGATGAGACTATTGGGGTAATTCGCTGGATTCCCTGATTTACATTCACTGTTTAATTCCTTGTATTTCTGCGACTTTGTCGTCGAAAAAGCTTACTCTATTGCCCTAACGATCTGCTCCAACGACGAGGTCCAGAAATCTCCTAGATTTTCGAATGTATGTTAGCCTTCTTTGCTGAAATTAAGGAGGCAATTTGACTCGGAGGTCAAGTTGACGGGTGTGTTCTTGGGCACGCAGTTCATCCTATCCGATAAGATGGCTATTCATAAAGTTAAGGATCACAAGGTCTTTCTCATCCATCACCATATTCTTCAGCCAATAGTTCTTCTCCTACGATCGAGGAATTTATTCAGCTCTGCTTCAGCTACCACTCTTCCCCTTGCCGCTGCTATATTTATTTACGATGGGGAATCCTTGCTCGAAACGCTTGGCTGGCCGTTGAATTAGAAAGCTCTCCCCATATTTGCTGATGTGGCATGGGCTATAGCTCCGAATTTTCATGCTCCATCTTTGATAAATGAGGATTGGGAATGCAAATGATTTAAATGACTGTGGCTGAGAGACCCATCAGATGTATTAGCTGATGACCACGTTGAGGTTGAGGGCCATGCTAATGGCCATGAGAGTGGTGATTGTGATATTACAAATGTTAATACTCACTTGCATGATATTTATATTCGCATATCCTTCTTAAAATTAAACAGCATTGTTAAGCATCAATTAACTTGCAATTTTAAATATTCAGACTCTCCGTTTTCTTCATTTTTTTTTCAATTGGGTGTCATAAATAAGAATCTCTCCATTTCCTTGAACAGAGTTTACTCGTTAGCAACTTCACAGTTGAAGGGCCTGAAGTTCTTTATCCCAGTCTTCCATCTTTTTTCTTCTCTGAAACTGTGTGGAGATTTCTAGTTTTTATTGACTCGAGCGCAATCGCATGTAAGGCCTTATATTTCGATTATGCCAATTTCCTGGGGCTATTATCGTCATCGGCCTCAAGGATTTCTAATGGCTCGTATTTGTAAATCTGGTAGGAGACCAGTCTTCGCTTGCTGAGTGATAGGGTTGGTGAGATGTCTCTCTTTTTACTGTTGAAATCTTTTCGACTGTAAATATCAGATTGACAGTCTAAATCGGCATTCCCTTCAAAACATTTGCAATCGTCCAACTCCATCCAGTTAGTAGATCAGCCGTAACCTGTTGGTCCAATAATTCAAGGTATGGTCAAGATAAGGTAGCAGTAGCAAGACACATCTTTTACAAAAATTTCTTGAGGTTCACCAAGAACCTACTGATTTGCAGCACTTCGCGCTCAGGAAAATCCACCATAAATATAGATCTGATACTGGGCTAGTCTCTTTCCTAGCACCCTGCCACAGAAACAATCACAATTTCGTGCAACGAAAAGCTGGTTCTAGTGTAGCTGCCAGCATCCTTCCATCCTTCCATCCTTCCATCCTTCTAGATCGAATAGTATTCAATGAACATGGAAACAAGAAGGAATGCCTCTCTTTTCGATAACAGTAAGTGAATTTACTCATCAAGAGAGCTGTAACTTCAGCTCTAAAGGAATTCGTGGTATGAATCTAATTATTTTATATTTTAGAAATTATTTATTGAAATCACACGTCTTTAAAATAAGAGTTATTTTCTTTGAAAGTGATATACTTGTTGAGATAAATAATTAGAGGAGCAGAGCACCAAACGACAATTTCCTCATAATGGAGTCCTGGCCAGCTCTTACAATATCGAAAATTAAAATAAGTAAATAGAGCCATTAGCATATTTTATCAGATAATTTAGTTCCCTTTCCTCTTCACAAGTAATGGCGGAGTGGCTCCATCTTCATCATCGAGACTCGTCGGCTCCATCGTCTGCTTGCTCACCTTCAAGAAATTCCTTTATCTTGTTCAGGAAAGGATCATAGCTAAAGTGGATTTTTTTTTACTATCATTATGAATAACAGTTCAAATATTTTTTTTATATAAGAACTGTTAACTCCAACCCAGCGAGATCAAGAAGGCGCAGCGATAGAATTTTACTAAGATCGCTTCTGATAAAAGCATATGCAAGCAGGCCGGCTAATATGTAAGAAAACTACTTCTTTAAAAACGAGAAAATTGACTATGACAAAAACAGTAACTGAAACAAACTGAGGCAATAAGGATTTATAACAGACTGAGCGCACAGAGCTGAACTTCTCTTTGATTCCGCTAACATTTTAGAGCACATCCCTTGCTGATGATTTTGACCTTACCTAACTAATTATAACTGATAAATGCCATGTTTATGTAATTGGAGGCGATTTCCTAATAACTTACTGCTGATGGCTCAGCATGTTCTACAACCTACCTGATTCTTAGCTCTAACTCGGCAGGTTTTTCACCAGCCCCAGACAATTTAATAGATTGCTTAAGGCATGTTCCTTCCCAAACAAATATTATGTCAGTTGCAGCATCGCTTAATAGGCGTTGTCCCTGAATTACTTTACCTGGTCATCTATCATGTTCAAATCGAGGGCAGACTCTTCCTCTGCAAGATGTGCTTCCACCCATAAAGTGATGTTCTAACATAATCATTGTTTCCTACCTCTAGTTTGTTAAGGTTCTATGGCCTTAAATTGGACTCTAACTAATATATAAGTTGGAAGTTCATGATCTCCCCTAACTTTAACAGATTTAGAGCAAAATTTGCACCTTGGCTGGAAGTGCGGTGATGGCTCAACTAGCTACTCCTAATAACATGAAAGCGATGGTAGATTAGGAAGCAGATCGTTTATAGAATCTTTGATAAGTTATTATTATTTTTCGACAGGGCTTTGATTCTTCTCACATTTAATTATTTAGGAAAACTCCTCGAGATTCACCCTCCCACTAGAAACACCACCTAACAGCAGCCACCCCGGGTCCTGGTCAGGCGGCCTCCTCTTTTCTCGTATATCACCACGAAATTCTCATCATTCGCAGCTACAAAAAAAAATTAAAAATCACTTTATCTCGTGAACGGTGCATCCGGGGTTGGGGTTGGGGTTGGGGG
>QQSS02231525.1:0-10232 GCA_003687565.2 Craspedacusta sowerbii | reverse complement strand
GTGTGTGTGTGTGTGTGTGTGTGTGTGTGTGTGTGTGTGTGTGTGTGTGTGTGTGTGTGTGTGTGTGTGTGTAATTGTGTGTGTGTGTGTGTGTGTGTGTGTGTGTGTGTTTGTGAGCGTATATGTGTGTTTGTAATTGTCTTTGGAGAAGTATGCAATATGAGCAGCGAGACCATTTTCTTAAGTCAATAACAGTTACATGTGTTCATTCTAAGGTGAGATTTTGCGTCTATAGTTGTGATGATTATGTTTTACTTTTTATTTGGATGCTTTTACTCGTAGCTCTTATAAATAAAGGGCTTATATTCACTGTCTGTAAAAAAGCAAGTATTGTCTTCCTCTAGTCTTTCTTGATTTTGTGGGAGTTCACCATGGTTCAACGTAGATAAGTCCCATGTCGTTCGTTTGAAAGGATTTCGGAAGACAATAGTTGTTATATGTGTTTCTCGTCATCCAAACACGTTGTCACATGCCACGTCCGAAGCTCCTCTGGTGGGAAGACAATATTTGTTTTTGTTCTCTTATCATTTTTTTTTTTAAGATTTCTTTAGACGCTTTGTATATAATTTTTTTTTTAGGTTTTTATTTATGTTTTTCAGCCGCAAATCCTTGTAAAACGATTTTTACAAGCGTTATTTCGATGAAGTTTTGTTGTATAAGATTTACTCGGTATTGACATACTTGTCAAAAAAAGTTCAGAGGATACTGAAGGAATTCGAGTTTTGATTATTTTTTTAAAAGGTGTGGGGTTTCTAACTGTCTAATATTAGCGAGATTGAGAAATTTTATTTTGTATTGTCTGTCTCCAGAGGAGCTTCGAGTTGGCGCACTCACGCCAGTGTACCCCATTCGCCGTATGTCACACTGTCTCCAGGTTCCTTTGTTACATTTTTTTTGTGCTGTTTCAGTTCATTGCTTTTGTGTAGCAGGCACTAATTCTGACACGCGTGAATGTGGTCTTGGGTCTTGGCTGAGATTGTTTCACTGTTCTTGTCTTCTTTACCAGGCGCTGTTAGGCATTGGAGGACTGCCTGTGGTAACGGTCAGTTAAATCATTCTCTAAGCGCTAGAAACGGTAGAGACTCTGCAGCAAATGTCCAAGGGTGCGAATGTGAAACTGCCTTAAGTTAAAGGGGTTTGTGTTGCCTTAGGGAGATAAATATACCGGTGTTTTGCATGTTTTGGGAGATAAATATACCGTGTTTTACCGGTGCAACTGACGGAGATACTTGCTGCTGTCTGTACCTTTCCTTAAAACTCGGCATTAACGCACTAACTGTTAGCGATGCCGCACTTGCACGCTGCTACTGATGTACTTCTACTTAATGGTATGTCCACATTGTAGCTGAAGGTGGTGGATTCATTCTTGGGAAGCCTTGTTTTAGCTGCTGTTGCGAAGAAAAAAAATTCTTTGCCCGCCAAGAAGAATGTTTCATAAGGAGGGTGCGCTTTGTAGAAACTCAGGAAGGTCACTCGGAACCTTTAGCGGTCGATAGTTCAATTTTTTGTCTTGCCGGCAATCCGAGTGATTCTAAGCTGATTACATCCAACGGGCCCTTGCAGACTAGTTTATGTATAGTTGGTAGGAGCAGATTTTTGTGCTGTTTTGTGCTACTTTTTTCGATTTCGCCAGAGCTCGAGGTTTCGATAATTTTAATAGACTAACAGAATAACAAGTAAGCATCTGTTGAAAGGATAATTCCCGATGTTGGAGTCATTGACATCTGCCTAGGTTTTTGATCCGGCGTATCTAGCGGTTAGTGTTGCAAATCAACAAGAACACCGTCACTGTCGGACTGATTTTTGATTGAATTAATTATGCGCTCTCCGTCTTGTCTATAAGTGCAGTACGTCATCTGCTCTTAAGCAGGACCTAAATTTAACCAGTACTATTTGCATTAGATGCAACCCATTTGTTACAATTTCTGCGCAAAGAAGTTGCTTTGTGCACATTTTGTTTTTCATCAATCGCGTATTTATGTCACGGGAATTACTGTTTGTGTGCGTGCATGCCGTGTGCGATGTCAGACATTGTTAGACCATTTACCTCTGGCGGTTTTGGAACTCCTCCTATCCTGCATTTGAATCTTTGTCGCTGCCGTATCTCTATGGGACAAAATTGTGTTCGATTCAGGTGTATCTCGATATGGTAAAGTGCATGTGCAAATAGCCGTCCCAAGACGGATAAATGCTGCTTGATCGTGTTTCAGAGTTGTTTAAAGATCGTCGCTTGATCCACTGGTCACGCCTTACCCCCAACCCCGACATGCATTCATCTATACTTGCTATCACTCATGTAATCTCACGTGCTTTCATACACGCAAGCCGGTCCGAGGTTAGATGGAAATTTAAATGGGAACACACATGCATCGATTATCGTGCGCATGCACTCGGTGTCTTCGCTGATAGAATGTGCATTGTAGGGGAGAATTCAAGGAGAAGCGTATGCAGAAAATCATATCTGCGAATATGGCCACCTTCGCCATATTAGTGCATTTCGCATTTTTTCTATGCTGGTGGCGTGCAAGCCAATCTAAAGTCAGTTCACCCGCATTCATGCTGCCTATGATATCGTAAGGATGTCTCTATGCATGGTTCTGAGTCTGTTGCGTAGTGTGCACACCTTTATCCAATAAACAAGCGAGACCTTGTCGGAATGACTTTGTCTCCTTCGGTAGGTATTTGCATGGTGTCGGTATCGCTTCATGGTCGTGTCGTCATTTAGTGATAGCATTTTGCACTGTCACTGTCTGTGTCTTGCTTTTTGAGGGTTATTGTCTATTCCATCTTCATTTCTTTTAAATAGATATCCTGATCTTAAATATACCAGAGCTTGCTAGGTATGAGGTTGGGGGTTACGGGCCTGTGTAAATCATCCTTCTTTTGCAAATAAATCCTCCTTTGAACTTCGGCCACTTGGTTTTAAGGAAAAAACTTGTTTGGTGATTTTAAGGTGAGTGATCTTTTGTTTGTCAGAACCATTAGAACGTCCTTCTTATATGCCATGCCAAATAGTTTATCTATTTATTACGCTCGCCAAAGCCAAAGAAGTGGTTCCTGCTCCTCCGTTTGCGGATTTAGATAAGTCATTTAACTTTACATAACCTGTGATGGTTTATTTTTGTGTCTGAGGTCAGTGTTGAAGTTTCAAATAATGGTGTTCAGCAGTATCGCAATACGAGATTCTTTTTTTTTTTCTCGACCCGGTACAGAGCCTCATCATTGAGAGAGACAACACTCGGGAACTCGGTGGAGTGATCGGGAAGCAAAGCGTAAACCTGAAGAACCTACGCGGTACTTTGAAGAAGCAGTCGTCCGAGCTCCAAGAACTCGCATCTGAGTTAGCAAAGAAAGGGGTGGAAATCGATGTTAGTCTCCTGGAGGAAGCGTTGTAAGTTAACTTGGACAGCTGAGGCAGACTCGGTATGTCTGACCACGCGATTTCCCATACGCCAGGCCTTGTTGTGTGTTTTGTTGCTGGATGCTTTATGCATCTGGGTTCGGGTGCTAATGTTCTGTGGTCTGACGTCAATTCATTTGTTATCTGGTAATTTTTTTTGTCTTAAGAGCTGGAGCTGAAGGTAATCTTTCAAACGGCGTGCTTCATCAAGGTCAGAAGCATAATTTGCAGCCGCAAGTTGTACACCTACAAAATGAGCTCGATGCAAAGAACAGGACTCTGGCCGAACAGACCAAAGAGTAAGTTGTTTCATTGTGATGCAACCAATGCTATTGTTAAGAACTGCAAGAAAACCATGGTGTCTTGACCTATCTGCGAGAGCGAGCTATCCTGCTAGCGTTGCGTCTGCACTTGTTTCGAAGCCTCCAGTTCGCATCTGCTCAATTGATCATCACACAGTACGTGTCTCCGGGTAGTTTTCAAGGCGTTTCTTGTTTGTGATGTCACGAGAAAGCCAACCTCTACTCCCCTAGACTAATCTAGCATGTCACTCTAAGTTACGTACATTGTGTCTGACTATAAATATAATTGCTGATTGTTTTCAAAGCAGTTGGGCAAATCACTGGAACGTAGCAATAATTTGTACTTAAAGGGCTCCTATACAAGTTTGAGGTAGTAGCATCGAAATCGTATAGGAGCACAGTCAGGCATGCTCTCGTGATCCATTGGACATACTCAGAAACTACACTCTCGTCATCTCCTGACTATTAAAAGTTTGTATACACCTCTATCAGTGTGCTTTACATATCAGTGTGCTTTGCATTTATATGAATCTCGTTTATACATTTATATCAGTGTGCTTAACCCCCTTTTTTTGTTAGAATTAAGTCCCTATGGGAGAATGGTGTGACTATGAAGTCTGATCTAGAGAGGAAGGAAGCAGCTCTTGTGGATCTGCGTGTTAGGTGGGTGCTCGTAAAGTTTCACATCGAGTACGATTTCCCCTGCAAGGTATTGTGAATTAAGAAGGGCTATGCTTGTGGGGGTTGTTTATGGTTTTGAAGCTTGCACGTCTACTGGCTTTAAGATTATTGTCTGTGATAATTATAGCCATGTCTCACTTTGCGTGTAAATATTTCTTAGCATAGCTGGCATTATCGAACATGTGGTTTCATGTTTTCGTGTTTGTGTTACACATTTGATCGTGTTTTCCCGCGAAATCCGTTAATAAATTTGATACTGCAGCCATCCACAGCGCTCGCTATAAATGGAAGATATGCATTTTCAAAGACTTCATATTATAATTATCGAAGCTAGGTTTTGGCATGCTAAAGAGAGCCAGGATTGTAATGCACCAAGCTCAGGTCGATTCGTGTTAGTTTTTGAAGAAGTAAAGCTTTTATGTATAGTTTAGGTGACTGCTTGACCTCCACATTGCATGATCCTTTACTAGGAATGTTTGCTGGAGGATCGTTGCGGCTGTGCGTGTGTGTGTGTGTGTGTGTGTGTGTGTGTGTGTGTGTGTGTGTGTGTGTGTGTGCGTGCGTGCGTGTGTGTGCGTGTGTGTGTGCGTGTGTGTGTGCGTGTGTGTGTGCGTGTGTGTGTGTGTGGTGTGTGTGTCTGCGAGTTCTTCAGTAGTCTCCAACTTATTTTCATTAAACGGATGTTTTCTTTCAATACTGAATTTTCGATGTTTTATCTATATTATAATAATTCTATAGAAGATAATTTTACGGAGCTGAATTTTCATCAGTTGTCTTGAGTTTAAGGTGTTCTCCTTCCTTATTGCTGGTGTTTAAATGGCTTTGTGTCGCCTTCTTCCTTGCAGGCTAGAAGAAAGTGAGGCCCTTGCTCGAAAAACCGAGATTCAGTTGGCTAAAAGAGGCAAGGATGTTGCAGAACTTGAAAGGAGGTGTGGTTGAGCTGATACGTTGTGAATTTTATTTGATTTAGTGACGCCTACATAAATAAAAATCATTTTATTCTTACGGGCGGTTCTGAACTTGTTATGACCTATGGGCTCAACTCAGTCAGTGTGCCAGGTTCTCAAATGACAAATAGACGTTTGATTGTTTAGATTGTTTGACGCGTTGGGGTGAGTGATGGCCCTTTCCTTAGTGCATCGTCTAAGTCGCAATGTGCTAGTTGTTTTTGCAAGTAGACTGCCTAAAAATAACAGCTCTGCTTGTAAATGACAGCCTTGCTTGAAAAGTAACAGCCCTGTTTATAAGTAGCTGTCGTGCTTATAAATAGCGGCACTGTGGCAAGTTACATGATAACAACTGTGGGTGACACTGACACTCTTGTTAGCTTGCGATATTAGCCAGTTCGCCAAATCTTAGCGTTTTCTTTATAAATCTTAAATTTTACTTGTGGTTCAAGCACCTTTTGTTTCAAATCGCGCATTCATGTTTTTTTTTCACCTTTTCTTTGTTGTAAAGCTAGCAAGCCTCGAGTGGCGTGATCAGACCAGACTTGTGTTAATTATGTTACTTACCAGGATGTCTAGTCGACCTGTAATTCTTTTTATTTAATGTATAGGTTTGAACAAGTTCAAAATGAAAACAAAGCTCTTGAGCAAAACTTGACTATTCAGACGGATAAAGTGAACGCACTCGAGGAGAGGTCAGTTGTGCTTGGCGTTTGTCATGTTTTTTTTGTTCAAGGATTTTAAGTACTTAATTTAGGTTCAGGGTTGGGCGTTTGTTGTTTAAGAATTGGAAATACGTTATTTGGGTTCAGGTTTGGGTATTTGTTGTTTAAGGATTTAAAATACTTTATTTGGCTTCAGGGTTGGCCATTTGTTGTTTAAGGATTTGAAATGCTTTATTTTGCTTCAGCGTTGGGCAATTTTTGTTTAAGGATTTGAAATACTTTATTTGGCTTTAGGGTTGGGCATTTGTTGAGCTCTGCAAGTGAAGACACGCGGAAGGTGAATTTGGTGTTAGAGGTAAAGCTGAAGCAGATTCGAGACCAAGAGGCCAGGTGAGTTGTGCAATTGTGCTTCATTAGATGAACGAAATTTCGCCTATGGGTGTACGCTCAGCCGGTAATTTTGGTTCATACCAGCTCTATATGCTGATATTTTCGGGGCTGCTTCCGTTGGTAGTTTTTCTGTTTTGCATATAATCTGATCGTAATGGATGTTTTTTTTTTTGAATAAATTTCAAAAGTAGTTTTCTTCTTCGCTTATTGATATGGACTTGCGAAAAGTTTTTATTTGTTTATAATATTAGGATTCTGATTTTTTTTTGATTGGTCGTTGTTGTGGCTATACTGCAGCTATCTGCATTTGCACCTATAGGGTCGAGTTATCGAGGATAACTTTGTTTTATGAGAATATCCTTTCGTATTCTGGCCCACGGTTGCTGCTGTTATCGCTGTTGCTATTGTTGTTTTGTTTCTTTTCTCCTTTTTCGAAGGCGCCTGTAGCCTGATTGATGGAAGTGATTTCTCAGCCATGGCACATGTTCAACTTTGTGACGTTTTTAACCTAAGTCATAGATTATTGATTTACGTGATCCCTAGTGAGTCCCCATGTTTAAGGTTTAACGTACATTGATAAATATTTTTTTATTCTAACAAGAACAACAAGAACAACAACAACAACAACAAGAATTTATGTTCTCAATAAATGCGTAGCCAAGGAAAGCTTACAAACGCAAAGGTTTAGCAGGCTAGTATGTTGGGCTAACCAGTTATGAGTTACACAATTATCAAGGGGAGGCATCCTCATAGAGTGAGCTAATCAGATCGAGGTTGGCACCCTGTCATGAGCTCAAATTTCATTCTACCAATGTAGGTATTCTAGTCCGTATCTGAACGACCAGTGTCTTAGTTTGTTAAAAGTCCTCCATGTTTTTTTTGCTACTAAGGATTGGCGAGCTTCAGGATCAGGTTTACAACCAAGAAAAGCTTCAGTTGAATCTAAAGCAGAAGGAAGACAAGATCGAACTGCTGAATACCCATGCGCGCTCGGTCGAAGAGAAGCTGCGGCATTTAGAGGTGGAGTGCGAGAAAGCCAAGAACAACTGCATGACCCTGGAGCATTCCGTGAACTTAAAGAACGAGCGCATAGTTGCTCTGGAGGCCAGCATTTCAGAGATATCTACGGCGGCGAGTGTGCACCATGGTGAGCGGGTGGCTCTGCTGGCGAAATCGCTGGAGGTCAGGGACACAGAGATCGCTGTTCTGGAAGCGAAATTCGAAGAGCTGTCCCGAGCAAACAATCAGTTGAGGTCGTCTAGCAGAGCTAAAGAGGAGAGGCTCTCGGAGCTGGAAGAAAAGCTAGCCGTGCTGCAAGGAACAAGAGTTCAAACGAGCGAAGACAAGCATCAGTTGCTGTTGCAGGATATGAAATCGAGAAATGCTGAGATTGAACAGCTGGAAATAAGGTAATATGTTTTTCTTGTGTGGTTTTCGCCCGATTTCGGCTTTAGCAATCAGGTTGCCAGAAGTAGTGGCCTTCAATATTTGATGTTGAAACACACTTCACGTTTGTTTTATATTTTGTTTTATTTTGCTTAAGTCTCACTGTATTTTAAACCAATCCTCATGAGCCTATCAGGTATATTAGGAGCTTGTTCAGGTGATTGAGCATAGCTTTTTCGTCTTGATCGCGTCTGTTTACGTCCTTTGTTTGCCTGGGTTTTCAGTTTTAAATGACGGTAGTTGATTTAAGCTTCATGATTTGATCATGATATAAGCTGCTCTCGTGGTTGAGCTTCGGGAGATACGGTGAATTATACTCTGTAATCTCTTTTTTGCTGCTTCTAGTTCCCTATCATATTTTTCATTTATTTTTTAGGTTAAGTGATGCGGTTAGTTCTCTGAGCAAGTCTGAACGCTTAGTAAAACACAAAGAGGAGAAAATCGTTTCTCTAGAACAAAGGTAAACTGGGAGTCCGTGTAGCTATGCAAGCATTTGATATTTACTACTTCCTATGTCAACGCACGTGGCAAGGTGAAGTCACGGGAATGAGAGAAGATCAAGGCAATAGTTTTGATGTGTAAGGTGACGTGGTGATGATCTTTGTTTTGTTTTCCATGTTTATGCGACACTTTTCTTGTTTTAGACTTAGTGAGCTCGAGTATCTTGCCCATGACAAAGAGCGTCTGCATAATTTACTTGACGAGAGAACTAGGAGGGCTCTCGATCTTGAAGAGAGGTTGGTTTGTGCTGCTTCCCTTACCTTGTGAACGAATGAAATCCGGCTTAGTTTATTACGCCTTAAAATGTGGCTCATGTGCATAGAAATTCGCCGGTGTCACCTCGTGAAGTGTTTGGTGCTTATTTATGAATAGAAGTTAGCGATATTGCTGCAAAGTACTAGATTAAATAGATAATTCATCGTTTTCGGGATTCTTTAATGTGATTGCACGGTGTCGCTTCGTTTCCCCAGCAGCTTGTTTTATATTAATTGTTCCTCGACATTGTAAGTATTTGGGGAGGGTAGCGATTCGTTTTGAAGCCAAGTCATTGCGTATATTTATCTGCAATTTTGCTATTCTTAGACCATTGAACACAGTTTGGGGGGGGGGGGTATATTCAGGTTGCGGTAATGTGCCCGTGATCTTGTTTTCTTTCTGATGATTGGATTGACCTTGCTGTTGTTGTTGTTGTTGTTGTTGTTGTTGTTGTTGTTGTTGTTGTTGTTGTTGTTATTGATGATGTTGTCGATGGTGATGTTATTTTCGGTGCCTGATCGCGCATTAGTCGATTGGTAAGGCACATGACAGAGTTCGTGTGTGTTGAAACCTTTCCTTTTAAAAATAATTTAGGTTTGACGCTGTTGTAAGCGAGAACAGCAAGCTTAAGTCCGTTATGATACTGAGGGATAATGAATATGCGACTGCAATGCAGAGGTGAGTTTGCTTAATTTTTCATGGCTTTCTTAAAATCTATATCTTCATGGCCTACAGAGCAGCTATTTTGGTTCCAGAGCTCTAGCGTGTGCTTTAGAATAGAAGCTCGCCATTCTTCAAAGAGTAATATCGTCTGCAAATTCTTTTTTATTTTTATTTTTATAGAGATGTATCCAAAGCCTTGTCTCGATTATTAAAATGCTGGTAATATTTTCTAGAAAAAACTGGTAGACATCAATATTTCGAAACGTTTCTCCTCGGCCGATACCCCTCTCAAGCTGAAGTTACTTTCGAGCGAAAACGTAAAAAACGAAAATGAAAAAGCGAAAAAACTTATAGTGCTGATATTTTAGATTTATAAATAGATTTCTCACGAAATTACTGCACTAAGTAAATTTAAGAGATGGAAGCGTTGTCCTAACGAGGAATATGCAGTGCTCTTTACCTGCAATTTTTTTTTTTTCAACTCTTAGTTTATCGAATGGTTTGTAAATCTTGGGGTTGTGTAGGTATTGTTGCCATGCGGTTAAAAGCATTGTTCTTGTTTTTTGTTGCAGCCTGAAAACCCTCGAAAATTCTATTTGTGACCAGAGCAGTCTCAGCAAATTAATCAGTATTAAGGACGAGAAAATAGCTGCTTTGCAGAGCACGATCGACAGCAAGGATCAAATTCTTGCTGGCCTTGAGAATCAGTATGTTTTATTGCCTTTATCTTGCTGTTAAGAGTTGAATGGCTAAAGCTTCTTTTAGGGCTAAAGAACTTCGCTTTGGTAAATCGTGCTGGCGTAAGCTAGCTTTCTTGTTTTGTCGTTGAATATCTCTCTCTCTCTCTCTCTCTCTCTCTCTCTCTCTATATATATATATATATATATATATATATATATCTATATATATATATTTATATATATTTTATTTTTTTTTGACACACCCAATATACATCTCGATTGCGTTGTGCCGAGTGGGTTTA